>JAGFMW010000077.1:0-142192 GCA_021030935.1 Astrothelium subdiscretum | reverse complement strand
TAAATTATAAACAAACAAATAATAGTTATTCAAACAAAATAATAGAATTCTAGACTATATTGTAATTATTTATATATTTTTGAATAATCGCGACTAGAGAAAGAACAACGATTTGTCTAATTCTATCTTTAACATCCAACTATCGTAATAATAGCCTAGCCTGCATATTGTGCCCTTACCTGCCACCAGCAGTCGTTACATTTTACTTTTTAATTAATTCAAACATACCTACTTTAACAAGTCTAGGTAGTGATCTTGCTAGAGATTGTTTCTTGAAAGTAGCAAAAATAAACTGTAGTTACGTAAGTACTGGTTGTCACTATTGTCTGTCGAGCCGCTCGGCGGTGGCAGGCGAGGTTTTTGGCAAAGAACGTCTTTTTGACCTTCAAAAAGCCAGCAGTACCGAACAGTCTTTATATCATTACTTTATTTTCCAAAATAAAAAAACTTTGCTGTGTATTTAGATAGCCTGTGCCTTGGATGACCACTCTCACGGCGAACGATATCCTGGACCTGAAATACCCCGGTTTTCCTATCGATAAGACTATCATTCGCATAAAGCCTCGTCGGCAATTTTGTTAGCGCTCGATCTTTTGCCCCAAAAGATGGCGGCAGATACACCGAACAATCCCTTCATCAAGCAACTGGCTTCGAGTGGTTCGTGCATAACCTCTCATTCAAATTATTATTTAATCTGACACGATTGTCAAAGACAAGACCAAGCGCGACGCCGCGTTAGAAAGCCTGCGCACGTACATTGGCAAGCGCACCGAGTTCAACGAACTTGAGCTCCTAAAACTATGGAAGGGTCTCTTCTTCTGTATGTTCGGTTATCTATTTGTCCTTGGATATGGCTGAATTTTTTCAAGGCATGTGGATGAGCGACAAGCCGAAACCACAGCAACAACTTGCCCGAGACCTTGCAGGGCTGGTTGACGTACTGCGGCCGCAAAATGCCGTCCCGTTTCTGGACGCCTTTTGGAAGACCATGGCCAGGGAGTGGGTGGGCATAGATGTATTACGGTAGGGATGGAGCCAGTCAATATATGTCAAGAAGCTAATAATTTTCCTTCCAATAGCATGGACAAGTTCCTGTACCTCATCCGGCAATACCTTGCTGCCTCCTTCCGCTTCTTCTCCAAGCGTGACTGGCGAGACCTGGATCTTTTGGAAGAATACCTCGAGGTTCTGGCCGCTACTCCATTGAACCCGGCCAATAGCAAGATACCGGATGGCTTGCGATATCACCTACTGGATATTTTCGTCGATGAAATAGACAATGTCGATGCGGAGCAGGAAGGGAACATGCCGATCGAGGCCTTGCTAAGGCCAATCAAACAGCTGGGGAAGCAGAGTCCTACGAAAGCTATACGGGCCGCTGTCAAAGAGACATTGGAAGACAAGCGGCTGGCGGATCGGCATACCGATAGGAGCTTGGAGGTGGACACCGAAGACGAGATACAAAGCAATGGCGAGCCTACCAATGGGCACGTGAATGCTAGCTCTGACGACGAATGGGGGGGCTTCGAAGATTGAGCCAGGGAGTCGCAATGAAGCATGCAAACACAAGGTGGATATCCATATAGTCGTGCCATTGATGAATGCGATTCTGTCAACGCTTTGAGCAGTGTCGATATCTGCGGGCTTGGCAACTCTCGTCCTTTGGGAGAGGTTGGTTCGTCCAGCCGTTCAGGGTAGGACTGGGGAGGTAGATGTAGCGCGAAGAGAGCTAGCAGACTATCGTAGAGGAAGTGTCGAAGGGCACGGAAGGGGAGACAGATACGTATATGGTAGGTCTATTTCGATGACATCCAAGATGAAGACTCAGACTGAGGAGTATATTTGTCCCCTGTTGGAGTTGTACTAAACGTATACAACCATTTCTCGAAGCTCTTATTTGCTCGTGGTATTGCCTCGAGCAACGAAATCAGACGGATTAATTAATTGCATTCAATTTTTGAGATAGGTGAACTTTTTCGGATGATCAGCATAATCCCAGTCAGCTTCTTGCTAGGAACAGGAAAGTGGTCCGCGCAGAATCCCATAAAGTTTAGCAGACCATGTCAGGGCTGCATATTTCAGAAAAATTGAACATCTTGAAAGTCCACTAGTTCGGAGACGTGCAGTCGCACTATTTGTAACACCACTAAATCGTTATCAATAATTGAGCTGAGCCAATGAGATAAAAAAACCGCTGTTATCGCAAAAGCAACCAAGAAGTCGCGTGCCGGCCGCGAAGCTCCACCTGCATGATCTGGCTGCTGAACTTTTCTAATGACGACCCTCGCAGATTTCACTTTTTCAATGGAATACGGAGAAAGCCCCGGCTTCATCTATCATGTCTTCCAGCATTGTCACCTCCTTCGTCGGAGCTTTGCAAGCCTCGGTTTCGGTCCTTCTAACAATTTTTTATGGTGTCATAACAGCACAGTTTAAGCTTCTTTCTGAATCATCGTCCAAGGAGATTTCCAAAACATGTGTACGACTGTTTTTGCCAGCTCTGTTAATCCACAATGTCGGCTCGCAATTACATTTAGATACAGCGCTCAGATATATCCCAATCCTTCGTAGGTACTCACAGCACCTCAGACCAAATACACCAAAGTCCATCTACTAATGAACTCTAACAGTTTGGTCAATCTTATATAACGTTCTCTCAATGGGCCTTGGAATTCTACTTGTAAAAGTCTTCAAGATGCCTCACTGGGTGACTCCAGCGATTGCGTTCAACAACACAACCTCGCTCCCATTACTCCTTGTCCAATCCCTTAATGCTACCGGTATTCTCTCCGGCCTACTCATGTCTTCGAACGATTCCATGTCAGATGCTATTGAACGAGCAAAGTCATACTTTCTCGTGAATGCTATGGTCGGCAATTCTCTTACCTTCGCCATCGGTCCTACCCTACTCAATGGACAAGAAGAGGATGCACCGGACCATCCGAAAGACAAAAATGACAATGACAGTGGCGTCCGGCAGAATGGAGACACGATAGATGGTGCGAATGACGTCGAGCAAGCCAGGGACACAAATGGGCTGGAGGAAGAACGACATTCATACGAGGAGAGATCACCCCTGCTCCACCGTGTTGTCCATTCGCCGGACCGCGCCGCTCGTCTGGCCTCTCAGCGTCAATCCGAATTATTCGAGCGGCTTCCCATTTGGGTGCAGAAGACATTATCGTTCCTCTATCAATTCGTCAACGCACCGGTCATCGGGGCCGTCATTGGCGCTATCATCGGCCTGGTTCCCGCCCTTCACAGGCTCTTCTTTAACAGCACCGAAAACGGAGGCTACTTGAATGCATGGCTGACGACATCGGTCAAGAATATCGGAGACCTCTTCGCGGCGCTGCAGGTCATTGTGGTGGGCGTCAAGCTGTCGCAATCAATGATGAAGATGAAGAAAGGCGAGGAAAGCGGCAGCGCACCATGGGTCTCTATGGTAACCATTACCTTCGTCAGGCTCGTGCTATGGCCAGCAGTGTCAATTCCGTTTATTTATCTGCTGGCGATAAAGACGGGTACGCTGGACCGAGATCCCATTTTATGGTTTGCAATGATGTTAATGCCCACTGGGCCACCGGCATTGAAATTGGCAGCCTTGGCGGATGTTAACGGGAGTGGTGAAAAGGAGAAGATGAGCATAGCAAAATTTCTCACGATCTCCTATCTCATTTCGCCGCTAATATGCTTTGCGGTGGTGGGAAGTCTAAGGGCCTCAGAGGCCGCAATAGGACAGACATGATCTGGGAGCCCATGAAAAGTTTCGGTGGAAAAAGTGAATTGATCCCTTGCCTTTTGGGACACAATGAATAGGTGCCTTCGATTATCTAGCAAAAAGCTAACATGAAGGAGTTGAAATATGCTTGAGCACACTCCAGTTCAGGAAGATCTCTCGTGGCTCGCGAGACCGAGGTTAAGCGCCTTTCCATGCCTTGAAGTCTCAACAGTATCAGCCACGCTGTGTAGTGCTGGCACGACGATGCCTATTCTGAATTGATGCTTTTCTGCAAAATATGTTACGATTTTGGCGGACTGCCCAAGAGTGTAAAAATGCCTTCCTTGTCCGAAGACACGCCATCACCTGGAACAACTTTCAAGGTCTGTCCAAAATAAACATCCGTAATCTTGAGATCCGGCCTCAGCGTGATCTGCTGAGAACCATCCTCGGTCCATGTATGGGGCATCACATGATATTGAACTGGATGCCGACTGAGAGGCACGAGATTGAAACTCGTACTCTTGATCCCACTGAATGCAAATTCCTCACTGGCTTCCATAATGATGGAAAAGGTAAGGAAATGCATTGTCGGGTTCTCTATTGTGTATTCCAGAAGCATTACAGGAAAATCCTGCGGTGCCTCATCCAAGGGAGAGGCCGTGCAGATAGCGCGAGGCTCCGAAGTGGGAATAATGAAAGGGGAGAGCAAAAGAGACGTCGTGACCGGTGTCTTCTCAGTTCTCGCGTCGCTGCTGCTTCCCATCTCTTCCGCGGAGAATGAGTACTCGGTAGCCTCTGTGCGCCGCCACGTCACATTCAGAACTAAATCAAGAGTTGACTGGCGTCGCTCCTCTGGGTCTGGATTACGTACGACAAGCTCGAAATGGTGGGTCTGCTGTTGAGCTGGGGAAAGACGCAGGAGAGAAGACGGTTTCCGTGGAGTAAGTGTATACAGTGCAGGGCCATGGCTTTTCGCACAGGCAAGCTCTATATTGTCGAGCACTAGATCTTCAGAAGCAAATGACGTTAGCCCTGCGGTTATAAGCCAGGCACGAGCTATTCCCGAATCAAGCTCAGAAGGTGGCGTATCTGTCTCTGGATAATCATCTTCGGGGTATTTCTTCGCGGAGAAGAAATCGGGCCAAGGTTCAGGATGGATGTATGTAGAGACCTGATAGTCTGCCTCGAGAGGGTTGTTCACGTCGAGGCTCCCAGAAAATGTCTTCGAAATGAGGGTGTCGGGATCGCTAGTCAAAAAATATGTGGAGCCAATTTCAATAGATAGAGAAGTCGGATCAATGGGGGCAGTGAATGATAAGAAGAATCTTCGCCTTTCTGACGGACTCATCCATCCAATCTGTACCCTCTTCTCAGATTCAGGACGACCCTCATTCGCCTCATGTGTAGCTTCGACTTTTGCTGGCGCTAGGACGAGCTCGCAGTGCAGTTCCTGGCCGGACGCATCGAGAATCTGGAACTTGGCATCCACATTTGCTTCTTCTTCCTCGCCGTTAGTAAGCTCGACCCCCAATAGTGCATGTTCGCCAACGTAGTACTGGGTGATGATGCCCGGCAACGCAATTTCCAATTTCGGTGGTTTTGGGAAGATGGTGATGGCTGTTGGATCTTCCAGAGGCAAACGTCTTTTGTAAACACCTTTTTCACTCGTAATATACCAATCTCCAGAGGCTTCATCCAAAGTTACCGGCGCGGAGTAGCTTAAGCTGAAAGAAGGGCTATCTATCGAAAGGTTTGCCCGGACAACACGTACATCACCTGCTTCCTTGTACACCATTGGACATTCAAGAACGACGGCCTGACCTGGATGTAAAGTCAGGTCTGCAGAGCCACTGAGGATGTGCGTGGAGCTTCGCTGAATTTCACTCGTTAGCGAGACGTGTTGCACGTAGGTAACACCATGTGACCCTTCGGAGAATGAATCCGAGCTGTCACGATGATTTATCCGTATCTGTTCTAGTGATCCGTCAAATTGTATCGTAAGTGAAGACAAAACTACCGAGGCCGAGCCCTCGTGAGCCGAAGAACGAAGTATGCATTGGGTCTGAGTATGCTCTCCAACATGACCTTCGGCACTGACAAAATTGAAAGAGAGAGAAACTATGCCATTCATTAGTGTATCGAATTCTTCGGGTTACAAAGTGAGAAATACCGAAGGAGCAGACGTCCTCTCCATGCAGAGACACCAGAGGTTTCTCTAGTCCGCTTTCAGATCCAAGTCCAAGTGCATTTACACAATTGGCCAAGTCATATTTGTGATCGTGCTTGGCAGGGAAGACTGGCCCATAAGTTAGTATAGAGCTGGGATGTTCACAAGCGACACGACCCACCGCTACTCGAAAGCTCCCAGCTCGTAGCAACGACAAGAACGGCATCTTTGGAGGCAACAGCACATTCGTAGAGAGTCCAGATTACCTCAAATGCAAGATGCCACCAACCTTCCGCTCGCCACATCATATTTTGCCACACTGTCCTAAGAATGTCACGCGCTTCGGGAAACTTCTTCACCCTCATGAATTCTTTTGCACGGTCTATCTCAAGACGAGAGGCAAATCGACGCTGACCCCGCCTTGAAAACTCACTGCTGGACAAACTGAGGGCTTCCCGAATTTGTGAGCCATGATCGGTAGTGAATTCAACATGAGGCTCGGAGCAAAGATACGATTCGTACGTCAAGGACCGATTGGCAACCTTTGTTGCAGGGGATTGACCCGGCGGTGTGCGGTCTTCCTCTGGGATTTCTTCCGCCATCTTCCTTCGGGTCACAGAATAGCGTGCAGATAGCCAAAGCCAATAGCCAGGATGTGCGAGGAGGTTCCATGGCGGCAATCTTTCGCCTACCGGGAATACTTTTTCGGCAGGTGCATATATCTTAACTTCTTGCGCAGCATTTGAGTCAGGATTGGCACGGAGACTTGGCAGACGTAAGCTCTGCACGTTGGCTTTCTGTATGATCTCCGCCATAATCTTTGCCCACCTAGCCGTCCAGACTTGCCAGCCATATGTTGCGGTTCCTTTCCCGCGTCGATCCAGTATCCCTCTGATGCTATCCCGGTATTTCATCCAAAATTGTACAGCGCTCGTAGTCTGATTGTTCCATAGAAAGCACCGGATCACGCGCACTGCAAGGGCATCCGCTAAAAACCGGGCCTCATCCCATCTTGGTGACCAGCTATGCGTACTCTCGAACATGCCATCAGGGCCAAGGAGAGTTTCTAACGCTAACGTGTAATTGCGGCCTGCTGCTTCCATCTCCTGCCGAAACTCGGCAAAAACACCACCTTTGAAGTCATATCTTGTGTTCCAGCCTTGCGCGGAAAGCGTTTGTGAAGTACCTTTAGTGGGCGGTGCGGTGGGAGGTGGAACTGCACCGCGATTTTTCTTCCTGCGTGTGTGCTTGGTTAAATCCCGATAGTATTCTATACAGGCCGGCTGTAAGGTGGAGAGAAGGTTTGTAGCAAAAGTCGATAATTCTACATGAGAAGTGCTTGGAGGCAAGAAGAACAAAGAAGATTTGGGGTCCAGTCCAGTAGCCTTTCTGATGATTGAAAGCCGTTCTTCGATATCTGGAGCTTCCACAACGGTCTTTTCGCCTATCAAAACAACAGCATAACGTGTTCGATGGCCCGACCTGGTAAATACACTCTTGATATTATTGATCTCACTTTTCAGAAAATTGTCATTGAGGCTATCTCGATTTGGATCGGACGTGAACGTGACGAATGAGACAAATACAGCAGGCACATTATACTGATGTTTCTCTAGCCACAGTGAGGTCATTATTCCATCAGGGTAGATAGGAGACCCGGGAGAAAGTGGAGAGAGCGGCGAGTGAAGTGCCCGGTTTGTTGAGAAATTGACGGATTGGCTGTTTTGAGGAGACATCGTGGGGGAACTTGGAGGTGGTGCTGCTTTTCGAGGCGGTAGAGTGAACTTCTATGCGGTCGATGAGCCTTGTTCCCACCAGTCCTTTGGCCTGAAGCAGTGAGCCTGACCTACCCTCCCAATGACCTCCAATTGAAACCCGATGTGGCCCACTTTACTGGGCTCGCCTCCTCCACTCGTAGCTTTTGGACTATCACCAGCAACCATTAGGTCATTCAGGAGCTGGTCCGCTCGCTCACCTGTCACCAGGGGCAAGTCAGACTGGATTGTCGCTCCGTCTCCATGCGGCAAGCGATGGGCATTTTCCTGGCCCCTTTCAGCCGATTGATTGCCCAGGCCCGAGAGAATAACCAAAGGAAAATTGTGTGCAACGTAAGATTCCGGGTAGTCGTCCATCTTGCGGGATGCACCATTGGGATCCCCGGTGGGTAAGCATGGACGCGGGTCTCGAATGGGATATTTGGTGCGACCTGGTATTCGAAATAGGAGAGCGCTCCAAGGGGGCTAGGACGGCCCGATGGAGATGTACGTGAATCTCTATCGGAAAGACATGATTATTGGAGTGTTACACTTTCAGCTTCCGGTGAGTAGTAGCACCTTGATTATGTGAATGGGATGTTACCTAAATGGCAGCTGTAACGTCATGCGGCATCCAAGGCGGTGGCAGAACAGTTGATGGCCAGCATGAGACCCATTGTCGCAACGCTTCTTCCAGCTCTTGAGCTAGCTGCAAGACGATGCCAAATTTCTGCTTATATTGCTTGCGTTTAACTTTGAAGGAAACTCAATCCAATTTTGAGTCTTGATCCTCGCTCTCCCGACATTTCATCGTCCGCGGGCACGCAAGTAACGAACGGCCATACATTCTACACGAACCCTCTGCTTCGGCGCGTAAATACTGCCGGAATGGCGGGGCAACAGATATACATCGAAGAGACGATCAGGGCGATGAAGAAAGCCGTCGCTCGTAAAGACGATGGTGAGTTTCTACAGAACCATAATTATAGAAGATGGGCTAACCGCTCTGCTCCGTCTAATGCAGCGTCCGACTCTGACGACTCAATCATCCAACGCACGAATCGCGGAAACAAGCTTAAACACAAAGCAAAATACGTACAGGAGGGGAAGCTAAATAATCCAAGCGGACCACAGGCTTATAAAAGAGTGCGTCAGAACTCTGGTAACAAGCGCAACACGGTGATGAAATGAATATGCTAAGAGAAGCTCCGCCATAGAAAATCGAGCATGCTGGATACACTCGTGAAATCATTAGTCGAAACCCTGTGCGCTTCGACGAGGATGGTGATGAGATTGAAGACGAGGAAATTTCCGACAGTGCGGAAATCAACGAAGACGATCCCTACAGTGGAGTCGCTCTCGAAGGTAGTTCTTACACCTGAAACTAAAATCAAGAAATGACAACTTACTCACTGCCTTGAACACAGATTTGCTTGGTCCCTTGACTTCTGTGGCTGATTTACCCAAGCATCCTTCCCTCTCACTACCATATAAATCCCATGCGATTTCCGAGCTGGTGCAAAGTGCAGCAGAAATGGTACGGAGAGAGAGTGCGGCGCTCTGGCGGATGAAGCAGATGTTTACCCAACTGCGCGGCGACGAGATCTGGGTACCGTGTGGAAGTTTTGAGACTGACAACGATCGCACGATCTTTGCTCAGTCTCAGGGTGGAAGCGCAGGTCGGTCAACCTCTGATCAACGTGTGCAACGTTCAGACTCCTTTGGAAAAGAACCGGCGGTCATGGACCCAGGAAACAAGATACCTTCAGATCCATTTTCATCGCGTGATCATAATAAAGGCGCAGCCCAAAACACGTCCACCCAAAGTTTGGTCAACGGAGCGGAGTTAAAGAACAATCCGCAGTTGGAGTCAGCGACAACAAAAAGCGGGCCTTACACAAATGGGAATGGAGCAAACCGAGAAAGTCATGCATATCTACCCGAGAAGAACGGCGATTCCTTGCAAAGTTCGACCCTGGTTAACAATGCAGATGCTCCTGTTCCGTCAGTGCCGCAGACAGATCAAGGCATCCAAGGGGAGAATGCTGCGACAGCGACGCGTGCACCAGCTCCTCTCGAGGATGGCGAATCCCTGGCTGCTCGCGCTCAGGGTGGCGACGAGGAACTCCCGGATGCACCTGCGGATGACGAAGGGGCCGAAGAGGCTACTACGAGCTCGGAGCCATTGTCGCATCGCATGACGACGCGCGCTCAGGCCAAAGCACCGCTTTCCAAAGACCCGTCATCTTCGCCAACGATCTCGCCGGAAACATGGATACATCCAATATTTTCGGTTCCGGCTTCTGCGCTGCCAGACAAAGACTTCGGTCTCCCAGCTCCCGAAGCTGACGAGACCCGGAAACTGTTGATGCTATACGTTCAGAAGCAGGAGGAAGTTGTGCGAGGTATGAAGTCATTGCACGAGGGCTTGCTGCGTGCGCATCGAATGAAAGATGACGTGTTCAAATGGAGCAAGGCTGAGGGGCACCTGGGTGAAATGAGCGATGGCGAAGACTGGTACGATAAGGAGGAATGGGGTTTGGATGCTGATCTTGTAAAGGGCAGAGAAGAGGAAGAAGATGAGACAAACTTGCCTGGGAAGAAAACGAGACAAAGACGGCAATGACACCGGATCCAGATGTTATTGCATGTTCGTTCTATGGCGTTTTGTGTGATCTGGTGTAAACGATAGGTAGATACCCACAATACTCTAGGCTTTGGGCCGATATCATGGCATTATCCAATGGTTCGAGATCTGACGAAGCCAAAATTTTCATGAACTTTGAGCAAGACACAATTGATATTATCTTTGGGCGATTGAGACCACTTGGGGCTGCTTGGTCGGGCTTGCTTGCTGATGGGCCTATGACGTAGGCAGGCTTGCTCCGTCACAAACATCGTACTTTTTTTTTTCAAGCATCCCAGAAGCTCTTCGCTATAGTTTCCTTCAACCCTTTCCTTTTTTTTGTAAAGTACCTTACATGAATTTCCGTGACTGGAGACTCTCGGCTGGACTTTGCAGATATGGTCAATTCAATTGACTTTAGCCAACCTACCTTTTGGGGTAAGATTTGAAATAAGCTAGATGTCTTCTCAGTGTCTGAATCGTTGTTCGTACAGTTGCGGTTGCGGCTATTGCGTTCAATCCCACATTTTGGAAGTAAGAAAAAGCTCCATGACCCAAACCTCTTACCGTATTGGCTTTCGTTAACAAGCAAATCCAGTTGCGCAGCTAGATCAGGTTCGTGCACCTTACGTCTCCACTCAATTGGTAGTAGGGGAGAGACATGGTGTTTGCCGTAGATACCTTAATTAACAATTTCCTCTGCTCAGAATATCATTACAAAACAATCACCAAACTGTTCGGGGGCAAATCGTTGTACGGATGCTACGCTCTCGCCATTACCATCTTCTCCCTTGGTTTAATCCGTGACTCCATGTACGTTCCCACGGAAGAACTCCAAGCAATACGCCTCCAGTATCACTCTATCTGTCAAAGGAAAGATCTGAAAAATGGCAATGACTGATGTTCAATCTTCCCAACCAAAGCTATGAACGAGCGCTACGCGACCAGCCCACGCATCACTACCTCCAAGGCCCGCTCCCTCAAGCCTTCGCGATCCTCCTCTTTGGCGCTGGTAACCTTCTCGTCCTATCCAGCATGTATGCGCTCGGCATCACGGGCACTTACCTCGGCGACTATTTCGGCATCCTCATGGACGAGCCCGTCTCGTCTTTCCCGTTTAACGTTACGGATGCGCCCATGTACTACGGTAGCACTCTAAGTTTCATGGGCACCGCGATCTGGTTCCAGAAGCCGGCAGGTTTGCTGTTGACGTGCGAGGTACTCATAGTGTATCTCGTTGCGTTGCAGTTTGAAGAGTATGTGTTTGTTTGGTGCACTTCATGGAAGTGGGAGATGCTGATGATGTTTAGTCCGTTCACAGCCGAGATTTACGCCAAGAGGGACCGTGAGCAAAAGCAGCAGGCTGGTGGCAAGAGCACGCAAGAGGGCAAGAAGGAATTGTAGATAGAGGAATAGAAAAACGCCATGTCGAGGTTGACGTCACCTATCGGAGTGGGAAAAGAAAGCCCAGGAAGCGGTTGCGATAGATCGAGGTCATTTGTTCAACACGAATGAGTTAAAGTCCGTCACTTCGCCACCATAATGTTTATTCCCATCGAAGATAATGTGACTGTGGACAGTTTGACTTGGACTCGATCCGAATCCTAGTTTCTTGCATGGCACTGGCAGAGACGATGCTTGAATACGGCGGAGGTAATCAAATTATAGTTCCGGTTCTATGCTACGACCCGTGAAACAATTGCAATGCATGGTCTTTCTGGCATAATCGGGGCCAAGGATTTCCAGGAAATGGCCAACTGCTTATCCGAGCGAGCAGTTCTCTAAGAATCTCTCGTTCATATTGCCAAAGAATTTAGTAATGCATTTTGAAAACTAATTAGCTAAACGTGAAAGGCAACAGGCCGTTGCTCTCGCAGGTGAATGGTCCGCCAAAAGATGCTTGTTCATATCCCTGGACAATACTCTCCACAGAAGCCTGTAACAGACGTTAGCAAATTACTTAACTGTGCCCATGTGAGCTGGATTCAAGCTTACATAAGTTCCACCTGATAAGAACAGAAGACCAATGCCGATTAGGATGATATTGAAGACAGCACCAATAATGCCTTTAAGACCTCTGATCTTCCAGAATCCAGGACCGTAGTCTGCAGCTCGCATGCGCAGATAAGCAAGGCCCCAGAAGATGAACCCAAAGAAAGAATCAAAAAGACTGCTCATCAGACTAAGCAAATCTGAAAAGAATGGTATCACCTCGGCGATGATAAATGCCAGGATCCATAGGACAACCAAGATAAGGGCCCAGCTGACCCATCCGACGACGGTGTGAGATCCCATGTGGACGGTTCCCTGAAAGATACTGAAGAAGATGAAGCGTGCTGACACGGACGCGTAGAGTACCCCTAAAAAGATGATTGTCGGGATCATGAAACTGAAGGATACCTTGAGAAATGTGATGTTACCGAGGGAACCAAAAGCCGGCGAGGTGTTGTATTGCGTGCCGGTGTAGACATAGACAATAGCTCCAGCCAGTGAGAAAACAATGACCTCGGCAATGGTAACCGCCCAGAGTGCCTTTGGGAAGTCCTTCGGATTCTTCATTTCTGCGATAAACGATGGGATCGT
Organism: Astrothelium subdiscretum; assembly: GCA_021030935.1. Lineage (NCBI taxonomy): Eukaryota > Fungi > Ascomycota > Dothideomycetes > Trypetheliales > Trypetheliaceae > Astrothelium > Astrothelium subdiscretum. The sequence continues at coordinate 129,338 of JAGFMW010000077.1, read as the reverse complement.
AATCTGTCCAATGAAAGTGTAGCTGATATTCATAAATGCGTTCATGCCTGCAACGAAGGTTGTGCCAGCCTTGGGAACACTAAGAACTAATGGTTCATTTCCTGGAGTGTATCCGGCAGGGTGACTTTCGACGCCGGCAAAGATCATCGCCAGAAGGACGGAGAGGAATGTAAAGAAAGCGGAAACAGTAGCCAGCCGCGCCAGCCCGGAGAAGGTTCTAGGGAGGGATGCAAAGAAAGAGACGACAGCCACAATGGCGCTGAAGCCGACCGTGCAGATCATGTGGTTCGGGTAAGTCATAGTATTGAGATACTTAGACCCAACAAGACAGTGGAACCCCTAATTTGTGGCTATTAGCTTCCGATATCGAGTATGTCAAAGTATCAGCAAGAGAAGATTGAAGATACCTGGATAAAGGTGTTGTTCAAAATGAACATGACACCAGTGAACCACCAAGCCCACTTTTGACCCCAGAAGAGCATTTGGCCGATGTCGCAAACATCTCGGACTTCTGGGTGCCTCAAGCAAAACTCCCTTTAATGAATTAGTGCCGTAAATTCATTTTAGGATACGTCTGATCGGCTAAGACTTACCAGACCGTGAGAGACGTATAAAGAACAAGAGCAGCGATAACCACAGTCAGGATCAGGCCAGGGACAAGTCCTAGGACCGAGTACGAATATGGAAAAGACATAATTGCCAAACATATGTACTCAGAGAATAGCAAGGCGGCGGTCTGCGCAGAGACGTACGGCGTTAGAATTTTGCTCTCCCATTATCTTTTCAATGACAGATTGCAAGAAAACTTTTGCGATAGAAAGAAAGGCTTCGCGACATGACATAAGCGCCAATTGCAAATTCAAGACATTCAAGGCCAATAACGGGGAGGTCATGATTCGGAGCTAGGAGACTCGAGAGATTTCTGCTTGGTGTGCGGCGCGCGAGTACTGAGGGTGCAACCTCTCTCCGCTACGGCCATTTCTCAAACTGAATGTGTACGACCTTAGGAAATGAAGTTTCGGGGTTGAGGGCACTGCAAGAGAATGGTGAATCACCTTGGGCCAACTGCAAGTACGGTACTTGATCGCATTGTCTTGCTCCAATTCCATCTGCTTGCCAACAGACATTTGCGTCTCCGCCAAGTCATCGCCCTCGCCTCCCACGACAATGGGCTTGACGATCGGCCTATCAATGCGGCTCATTCTGCGAGGTCCATCCTGCTTTTCAGTCTCGTATGTAGCGTCTGCCGCCGTGGGGAGTTCAGAATCGACATTTTTGTTGCTCTTGGAGCCGCCGAACAAGCCTATCGCCATTTTATCGAGCGGATCGAGCGAATAAACGAGGTGGAGTAGCAAAGAATTTGAAGCGGGATCTGACAGAGCATGAACCACTCTCAAGTCGAGACCTTGGACAGATCTGAGAGGCGTGCAACGAGATGGACCGCTTGTCGACGTGCCGAGTTAAAAATTGCAAGAAAAGAGGCGGATTCGACAGTGGAGCTCGCCCGTGTGTGCCGTGAGTCGCTAAGAGATATGAAAAATGGGCGGACACACGATGATATATAGCTCGAGTAGAGCAAGGCTAGCGATGCTGACCCTTGACGGCGGGAGGCTGAAAGGTACCTTGTGCTGCGCGCACGGGGAACAGAGTGGGGTTGGCGTGAAAAAGTAGTGGAAGTTGCACCTAGTGAGGATCATTTGGGCGGCATGAATCCATCCAGGATCTGCTAGTGTGGCTACCGAACCCGTGGGCGGACAGGTAACATCATAATACGCCTGGCCTTATGTAAAGCGCCATCAGTGGCGTACGGAGTCAACCTTCCATGGGCGTGGGAGAACAAGCCTGACCACGACGCGGTTAGCGATAATGAGCCTGGCGTTGGCTGGCTCATCTTCGGATGACACTCTCTGGAATCCTCACGAGTGGAACCCTTCTACTTCTCAATCACGCAATCACACTATGGCGTTCACGTACTGCCGGTTTTTGGTTGATGGGAAGACTCCTCTCACACATCCTTCGCCTCAAGTAACCGTCATTACCGATCTTCAGGCAAGACTTCGATTCCACGCGTTAGCTTCTGTTCTAAACAGCATCGCTTGTCTAAGTACATACCTACTGGATCTGCAATTTTTTCGTTGAATGTGGCGGTGGTAGGTCGTACGTTCGTTTATGCTTTTCTACCGATCGGGGGTCCCAGTACCATCCGCTGCATCAAGCCGAATTACACATGCAGCAACCAGACTTCCACAAATAACACGATCTGTATACAAAGTACGCTTTTGTGTATTGGTGTACCGGAGACATGCTTCGTCTCTTTGCCAATAGCTACGCAATGTGCTATTTAAAATCTGCACGTGGAAGATTCTGTTATGGAATCGACGGATGTAGAGTATCATCCGCCCATCGGTATTATCTTGCTATACTATTCAGTTTACGAAGTATGATTGTCTTACAATTTTATACTCTTTACGAGACTCGCTTTGATTCCGGTTGCCTCACCTTGGTAGCCTCCTTTACCCTCGCCACCTCTATACATTTGCTTCATCGAGCCCAACTTCTTGGTCTTTTGTTCGTACCTCTGCCTCTTCTTTACTCTAGGATTCCGGACTGCTTTCTTGCGGTGCGGTGTCAAGCCTTTATTTTGTTGAATCGAATACGAAATCGCTCTTTTCCCATCCGGTCCAATCTCCCCCTCAGTTTCGACCACTCTTCCCCCCTCCTTCGTAGCTTGCGCATAGGCTTGCGCTCGATCGCGCTTATCCTGCTTGCGCTGCTTTGATCGCGCTGAAACCATGTCGTAATAATCTTCATCATTGCCTTTCTCGCCGCGCAGCTCGCGCGCTTGCCTGTGATCTTCTTCATCGCTTTCACCCCCCAAGGCAGCCGCATCATCTGCCTTCTTCATTCCTCTCCTCTCTGCTTCCGCATTGAGCCTGGCCTGTCGGTCTTTCAATCTTTCTCTGTAAGGGATGTCCATATCCCCACCAGCGTCCCTCCCTGCAGCTCCACGCTTATTTGACTTCTGCGCAATTTGTGAGGTATAAAAACGAAGGCTTTTTCTCCTCTTTGCTTTGTCGGCAAGGTCTTTGGTAGACAAGTGATTCTCCTCACCCAAGTCCGAATCATGATCGGGCGGAGTACGAGTCTTTGTAGAAGATGGTCCTGCAGACTTTGAAGGCGTGTTTCTGCTTGTTAGCTTATCTAGGTCAGCTAGATCTTCCTCCGTTTTACGCATTCGCTCTGCGTGACGTGCGGCAGCCTCATCTCGGGCGCGAGCTTCTGCTGCTAAGCGAGCAGCTTTTTTCCTTTGATCCTTGGTCTGCTTCTTGGCTGTTACAACATTTATTTTCTGGATACTGCCGAGCCCGTTTGCTTCGGAAACGCTACCCTCTTCGTTGTTGGATGGCAACTTTTCATGGACATCGTGACTTGTCTTCCTCTCCGGAACTTCCAAATCCTTAACTTTGGTCCAGAGAGTACGACAGTAGACTAGATTCTCCATAAGTTCGTGGCTGCGCAAATCAGTGGCAGGTAAAGGTAGGCATGATTGGCCATCGTTATCAGCAGCTGTGGATGTCAGGAATGCGAAATACAAAGAAAGAGCTCCCAGGTATAGAGACAGCGCTTGGTGTTGAATTTGTAGGACGCTGCTACTTGCATTCGTTTCACGTTCGCCACGGTGTTCACGTCCACTAGCTGCGGCTGTGCCATTCTTCTGCGACCCAACGAGCTCCTGCGAAATATTGAAGTAACGTTCTTGCAGATCTAACAGATCCTTTGACAAGGGCTCAAATTCCGGATATCGACCTTTCAAAAGCTTGAGGCGTTCAGGAGGAGTCATGTCATCGGATATCTGAAACTGAGGCAGCATCTCCGTGATAACAGTATTTTGTTTCGATGGGTCGGTCCCGGCTTCTTGGGGCTCTTGAGGAGACCAATCGACTTCATCAAAGCCATAGTCGGTCTCGGCCATGTTCTTCAAATGCTTCTGCTGCAGTCGCATTGCCTCTGCCTCTTCTTCCAAGGCATCTTGCTCCGTTTCAATGACGTCCGCATTATAGTAGTCCTGCCTGGAAGGTCCCCAGCTTTCCGTGAAGTCATCTGCTTGCTCTTCAGAGTCTTCACCATGGCCCTCCATATACTGGTCGCTGGTGAAATCCTTTCGCTTTCTGCCGCGAGGTGGCTGGGGAATAGCCTCACCTCGCTTGGGATTTTCTATGGCCGAATCCACAAGTAGTTCTTCGTCTTCATCTTCCGAGGGGTTCAACGAGGAGGCTAGGACTTCTTCATCTGAGGGCTCAAGATAATCATCTGCAAAGCCCGAGAGATTTAGTTTTGGAGTACGAAGACATGAACTTATACGAACCATTTGCGTTGCTCAGCCTCTGCCTTTTCGTTGCGGGTCCCTCTTCTAAAAGAATCTTGTCCCTATTGAGATGAAAGTCATCCTCGGAGTCTGCGACATCCTCAAACGTATCTATGCGCAACCGGGAATCCAAAGCGTCGCCCGATTTGGCTGGCGATGAAGCGGCGCGGCGAGATCTGTTTCGCCTCTTCCCCATCTTGGGTAAGCTGTTGGAGATCTCCCTCAAACGTAAAATGAGGGCACGCAGTTTGTCCGTCACCTTTGACTAAGATTTCGTTGACACTAGGTAGATTTCTTATCGATAAACGGAAGGGTGGACAGTGCAGGTGGTCACTGGTGGACGTGCGACACCCAGCTTTCCCAGCTAACTTGTTTTGGTAATCGACATTTCGCCTACGACGCGGCCCCTACAGTTAATCTCACTCTCATAGCTCACGTCAGCCCGCCGAAATGAAGATTGTTGGCTCATTGGAACGAATAGCGATCATATGAGAAATCGTTACGGAACTTAGAGCAAGCATACAAGTGAATGGCATTGGGACTGTTCTGGGCCACAGTCGCTCTGTGCATCTTCCTCTCCGTCCTGGCTCTCGATATGCTTGGCTTGTTCTCAAGGAAGGATCAATTTTCCGTTAATGGCAGGGTAATTTCTTATTCACGGTCACTTAGAAGCAAGCTGACCTCGCCTAGACAGTTGTCATTACTGGTGGTTCTCAGGGGATGTTCGTGTTCCAGATGACCTCCCTTTTTTAACTGGGAAGCTAATCAACGACGCAGGGGAAGATCTGTAGCTAGAATTCTCGCTCAAAAAGGTGCCAACGTAATCATCGTTGCTCGGGATGTCAAAAAGCTCGAGAGTGCTTTGGAATATATTTCAGTATGTTTGTCATCTCAGATTCTCCACTGCTCTTAGTTGATGGTCTCGCCAGTCTGCCGCCGCACAACCCGAGAAGCAAAAGTTTCATTTCATCAGTGCCGATGTGACGAAGCCGGAAGAGAATGTACGGATTGTCGAGGAAGCTACAGCATGGAATCAAGGAAGCCCTCCGGATATTTTCTGGGCCAATGCGGGAGCTTCGGTCCCAGGCCTCTTCGTCGACACTTCAATCGAGACTCTTCGAGCTCAAATGGACATCAATTACTGGTCAGCAGCCTACCTTTCGCACGCCGTGCTTGAGTTATGGCTTCGACCGAATACAAAGCCAATCTCAGGCTCTACGAGGGCGCTACCACGCCATCTTGTCATGACCTCGTCTACCGTAGCATTTGTTGGCCTGGCGGGATATGCCCCCTATAGTCCGTGCAAGGCAGCGATGCGTTCACTGGCTGACTCACTTCGTTCGGAGCTCAACCTTTACCGCGGAGCGCAAAAGCACGATTCCTCTTCCGCTCCTCCGATAGACGTAAAGATCCATTGTGTCTGTCCCGGCACAATCCTGACAGCAGGCCTCGAAACGGAAAATCAGACCAAGCATCCAGTGACCAAAGTCCTGGAGCAGAGCGATCCCAAGCAGACGGAAGACGAGGCTGCGGAGGCATCCGTGAAGGCGCTCGAGAAGGGAAACTTCTTGATTACTACTCAGTGGTTGGGTGCTCTGATGAGAGCTGCAAGCCTGCAGGGCAGTCAAAGGAATAACTGGTTCACTGACACGGTCCTTAGCTTTTTGGCTTCCATTGTGTGGCTTTTTGTGGGACCTGACCTAGATGCACAAGTTCTCAAGTATGGCAAGGAACACGGAGTGTCTGCTTCATGAACGGAGGACTGCATATACTTCGCATGCTTCAGCTGTACCCTTTTTTTTCACCCCTTCATTAAAAAGGGAAAAGGTCAGATAGAATCTCTCTGATCAAAATAACAACCTATTTTCTATATTCACGAGAGCCCCCTAAAGGTATGCGACGTGGATCCCAAGTCAACCTGTCAGATCAGGACTTATAGCTACCCTACAGTACAGCCAGCACTTTGGACCATGCCCCTCGAACCCAGACAAAGCTGGCGAGGTTGAGCCTCGTCTGTATCTTTCTTCTTCACGGTATACTGTCACAGCAGCGCCGAAACTTCACCGAGGATCTTCCTCAGAGTGTCGGTGGCCTTACTGCTCGGTCCGATTCAATAAGTCTTACTTTCCGGCACAGCATTTCACCACGTCCAATGGCTACGACGTGCATGCTCGTGGACGTGAAGCATAAAAAGGAGATCTTTTCAGGAATACATAACAAATTATAGCTGTCGAAAATCGGCTGATTCAAGGAAATAACTAATGTGGAGACTTATTTCTGTCTTTGAGCCAATTGGACTTCTGAATTTGTTACGATACCGCGAAGGACGCAGAGCCATCGCGGGTGGTAAGATGCTGGATTCAATGGATTCAATCTGTTGCTTACTCTTCTACGATGCAATATGGAAAATGCTCATCATCGCCTTTTGCTTCCTTAGGTCGGCACTAATAGACGACTCTCTCCCCATTATTGAAATGGCTCTTGTAGCTCGGAAGACTTCAGGATAGTGAATTTTGTAGCATCCGTTGAACTCAGAGCCTATCTTGTTCGTCGATTCACCAAGTTCTGTTCTCAGGAATTCTAAGTCAGCACAACTTTGATGGCACTTAATTTCCCAAAGATGATGAGTATTTGGCAATCCTAATCATCAAATTGACCAGGCTTTGTGAAAATTTGGTATTGTCAAAATCCCACTGCCTTCGCGCTCACATACTGCCTTTTGACTTCGGCAAGCGCAAAGTCATGATAGTGTCTAGAACGTCAGGGTAGTGCAGATATGTGATCGAGTCTGCTGTTCCTTGACTATGAAGTAGAAGGAGTTGTCTTTGTGATAATATATCGCACTATGCTCAGGCTATATCCAGGCGAAGTCGGGAGATGTTGAAATTGCAAACTGGATCAAGAGCATCGACATCGCCGATAATTGAGCTTCTCTAGGACAAGGATAGCCATTTCGTTTCACGAGTCAAGTTGCCCCGTGCCACAACGGCTGAGGTCATGCATAGACTCAAGAATTTTCTCGCCACCCCTGACCAATAATCCACCCGTTAAAGTCGTGTGTCTTACGTACAGCAATGGCTCTGCTTTCCGATTACGAACTTACGATTTCTCATATATTCGCACATGAGGAGATGAAATGCATTGGGGGCCGAGAAGGCACAAAGAAATGGACGCGACGAGGGATGGCTGCACCGAGGTTATGGTGTGGGCAAAGTCGACGGAAGGATCTGAGGATTCGAGGACGTAAGCAAATTTCAGTCGGGCTCGATCATTAGCTGTCACGTTTCCTAGCTTCATTTCGGGGTTTTAGGTGCCGGTTGGGAGATGACCCTGGGCGTCGAAATATTGGTCAAAAAGAAATGTTCAGGGACCCTGGTTAATTTCCGGGGCTTCTTCGCTGCGAAACATTAGGTAGGTGTGTACGGAGTACTTTAAGTCGCCTCTCTCTTTTGTGGTTTGATATCACAGTACCTAGGTGAGCACAACAATTGACATATACATTCCCGACGATTGCGCGTTCCGTTGACGGCCGCAGAAACAGCGGCGACCGTTGGCAAAGCATCACAGAGGCACAGGCACCAGAGTCATGGGCGACGCAGGAGGTTTGCGCGTACCCTGGTCTAGATGCGGCCGGCGCTACCGTATCTCGTATAGCGCGAGCATGATGGAGTAAAAATAATGTTGGGAGCGCGTTTTTCGCGATGAGGCTAAGCCGAGGCTGGTCAAGCGAGGCGGGAGTGGCTGAGCGGGAAGGTCCAAGCAGCAGTGAGGCCCCCTGCGCCTGGTCCGAGTTGCTTGGTCGACAATTTGCCCTCCCCCTTTCTGCGCCGTATTTATCGCATTCACGCCCCCGTTTCCTCCACTCTCTCTCCGCATCTACCTTCTATACAACTGCGACATTTGTGTACAGCCATATACCACTTACGCTTTACCACCTTCTAATATCTACTTACTAACACTCTCTACCAACCCAATCTTCAACCTCCAATCTTTACCATAAACAATCAACATGCGCGCATCCATCTTCTTCGCTCTCCCGGCCCTTGCGGTTGCTGCCTCTGTAAGTTTCAACCAAATCGCGACGTGTTTCCCGCGACCGCCTTGCTGACCATGCATCCAGAGCTCTTCTTCCATCCCATACTCCAACATCGAGACCCAGTACACCAGTTTGACTGACTCTCGCGGCGTCGTCACTGGCCAACCTACGGCCGTCACCACGCAACCCACCATCGTGACCACCCAGCCAAGCTTGCCCGCTGGCGTGACCTCGATCCCAACGCAACCTGCCGCCTCTTCGATCCCGGCCGGACTCGGCAGCGGCCTCCACACCGTGGCGTACGGCAACTCGACCAGCTTCGTCGCCAGCGTCGGTCACAACACGACCGGCATCGTGAGCAGCCACAGCTCTGCATCCTCGGCGACGGGCACGAGCTCCAGCTCCAGCGGCAGCGGCGCATCATCGTCGAACGGCTCTCCCAGCGGCTCCGCTGGCGCGTCAGGTAGCGCCAGCGCCACGTCCAACGTCGCTGGTCCCATGAAGACGGGCTCAGCTGCTCTCATCGGCGCTGGTGCTCTCTTCGCTGCCTTCTTGTGAACAATTTCGAATGTTCTCTTTTCTTCTTAGCATTGGGTTCAATGGTGGGAGTAATTTGCTACAATACAAAAGCTCGCTTATTCATGGCCATGTCAAGGTTCATGGATGGGCTTCAACGACTGTAATATCAGGAATAGGACGGCCGAGTCGGCGATCTGTTGGACATTTTGGCGACAAGTGCATTGTGTTGTCTTTGATACCTCACAGCTCAGAGCCCGAAAGAGCAATGCATCGTATTTGGGAGTCTACGACTTTTTAATAATTACTACCACTATCGACTTGTATAAAGCAATTCTAGGTAGCATTAAATAATTACATTCATGATATGTTCTTGTCTTTTTCACTGCTTTCAAGTCCATGTACAATGTTCTGACTGTGCCTCGTAACAAGTATGCCTAACTGTTCATCGTAAATCAGAAGTAGCAATCATCACAGCAAATAATCAAATACAGACCCCCATCGGCTACACATCTAACCTATGAGGTCATCTCAAATACAATCACCGTCAGAGGTATGCATACCTTTTCAGAAGTAGTTCAGTACTCGAAATCATCGTCAACACTCGGTCCCTTGTCCTTTGTGACACTCTCTTGCTTCTGATACATCTCCGCAATCTGTCTGCTCGTGGTCGCCTGCTCCGGTTTTTTATCCTCTCTTCCCCGCATATATCTGGGGAACCTCAAGCTGACACCTTTGCCACCTCCACTTACGATCTGATCATTAGCAGCGACATAGCGTGGACTCAGCGTCAGATCGGCCGCCTTGACTTCCCAAACCAACTTCGGCTCAAACCAGACGTCGGGCTGATCTTTGTTGCCCTGTGAATGGGAATAAAACGGCTTTGGTCGTTCGATCGCGAGAGGTTCGAGTTCGGTATGTAGAGATTCGAGAAGCGCTTCTGAGAACCCAGTACCGATATTGCATACAGACTCGTACGTCTCCTTGCTCGAGTTATAGCAAGCGAGGAGGAAAGCACCATACCAAGAAGTTCGCTTGCCTCTGCCATAATAAGCACCCAAAACAACAAGATCGAGCGAGTCGCCGACTCCGGAGAGATAGTCTTTCTTGACTTTGAGCCAATTCTGTGAACGACGACTGGGCTCGTAGTGTGACTCTACGCCATCGAGCATTTTCACCATGAGGCCTTCGCAGGATGCTTTGACGCTCTCTTCGAGGAGTGTTTGAATTTCTTCAAGCTGATTGGTGTTACCAAACTTGGCAAATGCAAACTCGCCTTCGACTTCGGTAAAGGCATTGTGCATCTTCTCTCGTCGAGTGCGAAAGGGCTCATTCACAAGTCCCTCACCATTTAAGAAGAGTAGGTCGAAAGCGAAGACACAGACTTTTACCGTCACTTCTTCAATCTTGACATCCTTCCTCTTCCTCGTCATAAGCTGCTGAAAAGGCAAGACTTTCTTTTCCTTGACATCCCAAGCGACAGTCTCGCAATCAAGCACAAAGCTCTTCGTATCTTCATTCACCCACGTCGGCAATTTTGCCAGAATATCTGGATACTTTTTCGACAAATCTTCCGAGTTTCGAGAGAAAATATTCGAGATGCCTTTTGCGTTCTTACCAGCTGCCGGTGCCGCAGTAGCGTACTGCTGGGGGGCATCGTGTGCTACGAAGTGGATTTGCGCCCGTTCACCATCGTACTTGAACTCGCAGGAGAAATCCTTGCCTTCAAAACGATCAAGAACTTCGGTGATAGACTTAGTCGGTCTCGCAAGCATCGGTTTCAAAGGCACACCAGGCTGAAGTTTGCAAGCCTCACGAAGATTAAAGATGCCGTGTTCGAGTATAGCTGGGATGATGACTTCGTAGCTAGGAAGCTCGCTATGGTAGAGAATTAGTTCATGCTCTACCAACGATTGAACATTGACTCACTTGTAGACTGATTTCATGATTGATTCGCTCTTTGCCATTTGGTCAGTTGTTGGTACTTTGTTTCCTTTGTGTGAAATCTCGTGAATCGCCACAGCCTGCGCCACGGCCGTCAAGATGGTCTTGTCTGCTAACCCAAGTCTCATCTTCCCTTCTAAGGTTCTCACGATGAATTTGGACTCGCTCGGTCCACCTTTATCCTTGGTAATATCGACGCCCTTCAAGCCTTTGCCAGCTATCTCCCGGTCTGCTGCCGACAATAACTTTTTGATACCAGCAATCTTACGTCCTTGAGCTCCTTGACCCTCTATAATAGCAATTGCCATAAGCCCCTCGTGCACACCTCTGACAGTCAAGGGCTTCGGTTTGGACATGGTTGGCTGGTTAGACCGACTTTTTGCAGCGACCAGTCCCAGGTCTCCAATCGCTTTTTGATCGGATTTGATGATATTTAGAGATCTCCCTGTGCTCTCACCAATGGCTTTCATGATGAGCGACTCCCCAATTCCAAGTTCAATGCCCGCGTAGTCGGCAGCAAGCTTGCCGATCATGAGCTGGACAGTCGGAAGGAGATCTTGTGGGGTCAGTCGCAGCACTTGCCGCAGGAACAAAGAGCAATGGGCCAGGATCTCCAATCTCTTTGACGTGAGTTCGATTTTTGAAAAGGTAGTGCACAACGCTGCGTAGGGTACGGGCTCGTCGGGCTGCCAGTCTGGGTACGGATCTTGGTTCGTTGCCTTCAGTGTGGATTGCACCTTTTCACGCGCCTTCGCAGCCACCTCTGGCTTTTCGTCCTCGGATTCCTGGTCTTCTTCGTGGGCAGATTCTCCCTCCTCGTCTGTAGACGACTTCTCTACCTTAACGCCTTTCGTAGCTTGAGCCTCTGGCAGATCAGTTTCGCTATTTTCCTCGGCTTCTGGTTCTTGCTTGATTTTCTTGTCTCGACTTTTGGCGAGATCGGCCTTGCCTTTGCTGGTTGGACTACGTATATCTTTGGATTTGCTGCTTTTTGCTAAAGCGGTGAACGCGCTTTTGGACCGTGTCTCCTCTTTAAGATCTACAGCTTTGGGAGGCTCTGATACATTGGATTTGCCAGGTTCGAGAGGTTTAACTTTGCTTTCGTTGGATTGCGACTTTCGCTTCTGCTTCTTGCTCGGGGGTTCTTCATCAGAACTGCTTTTCTGTTCTGCCTTGAAGTCCTCCGATGCCCTCTTACGTGGCTTTTGTACATCAGAAGGTCCCAGTTCATTATTGATCGCAAGCTCATCGTTCTCATTTGAAACCGTACCTTCGCCGTTTGTCATCTCTACATCCTGATCTTCATCTCTTTCCGTGGCAATACCATTATGGAGGGTCTCGACAGATTTCGACTTTTTTGCAGTTGATGTCTCTGCACCTTCATCTTCTGCTGGCTGACGTAATTGAGAGGAGAAGGCCAATTTGCTCTGCTGTGGCTTCGCAGGCTTCGTTCCATTTGGGACTCCAAAGAACTTCCTATAGAGATAGAACGTGTTAAATACAGTCATTCAAATTAGATATTATGACCATCCACTAGACGCGCACCGTAGAGTCTGTTGGGTCGGCTTGACGTACCCTAGAGTAGCTTGTTTGGGTGCCATGGTAATGGTTGATATCCGTACTCTTGACTTGAATTGATATCGATTACTCGTGTAGGCAACTACAGTCGCGGGGAACTTGGCACGAGTCGCACTCGAATGTAATTGGTTTGCGCGTCGTAAAGATACCCGAGGGCATATCAGCATATCCCGGCTCCGGGAAAATAAACTCGAACACGAGATTCTGTCAGGACAGTGGAGAGCAGGCAAAATGATGGTGGCCGATTAAGGACGCGCAGGACGCGGTCGCGTTTTGCAGGAACGACATGACGTAGCGAGACAAAGCCCCGTCGGCCCAGGTTACTAGTAAGTTCTCGTCCATTGTATCCATCACGACCATTTTAGTGCGAGAGCTATTACCCATGTTCTTCTAATGTCCAAATGAATTTTGAAACAACTTCCGGGCTCTGATGGTCAACCTGCCGGGTCTCTTTTGGTCCTCAAGATCTAACACGGTACCTATATCTGCTTCATGGTTGCGAGAGATAAAGCCGATTGATGATCGAACCATGTCCAAGCCATCATCGACGCCAAATCTCACGCCACAGTTTTGTTTCAATCAGACGGCACTCAGAGGTACGTGAGGAAAGTCGCAGTACTTATGCGAAAACTCGAAATGGTAATGAATTTGTGCAGATTTTCTACGGCTATCACGAGCTACAATCGACGATTCGATATCTCAAAACCTGAATGCCCTGTTGACCCCGGCTCAGGACCCTTTTGATCCAACCAAAGTCTCATCACAACCGAGAAACCCTCCATCCTCAAAAAGGCGAATACCGAGTTCAAGATGTCAAACCTTCGCCAGTCAGGTCTTGTTTCCCTCATGGCAGGTTCGGTCGGATGTCCTCACCTATTGCGCCTCGGTGGCTACCTCGCCAGACCCTGATGATCCTGATGCCCTTTTGAGGGAGGTTGAAAATGCGAAAGCCAGAGAGCGGGTTGTCGATGAAAGACTTGATCCATACAGCGCAAGATGGTCTCCAAGAGAAGCACGGACAGAAATGCTTGCGAGCGTTGTAAGAAATGAGAGATTTGTGGAGGGGATTGTAAGAGCTCGAAGCTGGGAAGTCATGAAAGAACGGTGTGAGGATGAGGGGAAGTTAGGAGCGTTAGGGGCTGAAGAGGCATTAGAAGACTGGAGAAACCGATTCAAAAACAGGTGAGAGATACGGAGTGCCATAGTCGCTTAGCCGTGGGCATTTGGATAAAGCGGCATGTGCTCATGAACAGTGTTTGGTTTTCATTGGAAATTATAATGTATCAATAGACAGCGTGCGAAGTACTGCGAAACTCCGGCTCAGGTTAGGTACGGCCCAGTAAGCATGGGATTCTGCAAGAAGCTTCAATCCACACAGCGGCGATAGTCGCTATATTACTATCCAGACATGTTTGAGGTTCACGACCTTTTTCCGGGAACGCTGAACAATTGGAACTGTTGGTCGGGCAAATGTACTCAACACCAGCGTTCTCGCCCAACCCAACTTTTGATCGCCCACAACCATCGGTTTGAAAAGTAGACTCCTTCAACACATCGTGATGACCATTGATTTTATCAATAAGACGCTAAACTACTATATCGGTACTGGCGCGTCTTTCTCGGTCTCCTCAGCCGTCGTAATCTCTGATATATGCCAAGACGACGGGACATTTTCATCCCACCTAGGCAGCAGCTTCACGCACAGGTCTTAGGAGCCTAGGAAAAGTATGTATATAAACTTCTCCAACGCGTCCGACGTCAATGTGCACGTATAGTTTCAACATATACTTCTTAAAATGTCGATCGATGCCAGAATTAAACCGTCTTTATGGTTCGCCGGCAATGCAGAACAAGCCGTGCACTTCTATACCTCTATCTTTCCGTTCTCAAAGATCACAGATGTCTCCCGCTATACTTCGGCTGGCCAAGAGGAGCATAAAATGGAGATAGGCAGCGTGATGAGTATGACATTCACCTTACACAATCAGACTTTCTTCGCCATCAATGGTCCCCCAATCTTCCAATTTAGTCAAGCAATCAGCTTCACGATCCTGTGCGAGGACCAGGGCGAAGTCGATTACTATTGGCAGAAGTTGAATGATGGTGAGTTCGCTGACTGGTGTCTGAAAGCTCAAAGCACATTGAATGATTATATGGATTTAGGGGGTGAGCCAGGTCCTTGCGGTTGGCTGAAAGATAGGTTCGGCATTAGCTGGCGGGTCATACCAAAGGCGCTAGAGGAGATGCAAGCAAGTGGAGATGAAAAGCAGAGAGCCAGGCTCAGTGAAGCAAAGTCAACGATGGGTAAATTTGATATTGAGGGATTGAAGAAGGCCTTTGAGGGGAGATGATCTAGCGGGATAGTGCCCTTCAAGAGAAAATTGTCTCTACCATAAGTTGTGAAATGTCCTTTGGAGATAGAGATTCGTTTCGTTCTAGGTCCATGTTATTGGAAGGGATAGCGAAATTATCTCGAAGTTTTCCATGACTGCCCCGGGAGCTGGTGTCGTCTCTGGAGTGCTCACCGCCTTGGGCAGAATGCCGAAGCTCCTGGTGCAAATTACTCCAAGAGCGCATTTTCATCCTTTCAACCGGCCAAGAAACTCTGGTATTGTCCGGGTGCCAAGTTTCCGCGCTTGCGCAGATTGCCCGGTGAATGATTACGGAGTCACCGAGCAAAGACGGACACTGCCAAGCGAAAAAGCCGTGACCACCACTAGGGTCGAGATGTACGCGGCATGCTGTTTTGTTTGGCCACGTAGAAACATCATCCAGGCTTATGTTGGCTGATTAGAATGACGACGACATCATACAAACGGACACATTTCACAGCCAACTAGGCAGAGGATATTCGCCATGCATTTCATCCACTTACCAAAATCTTCTTCACGACCTAAACGCTCTCTCAATGCCTCCACAGTCAAGCAGCAGGCCTGCACGACTGTTTTCCTCACACATTCATTTCTCATGAAATAGCGTTGAACGCTCAGTGTTTTATTATTTGCTTTCCCTTCGGCAATGGCTGGCTTCCACGACAAAGGTCTCGAAGAAGTGGGAGTCAGGGAAAGCAGGTCTTACCGCTGCCTCCCACTTATCGAGACCGCGGCACTCTTTGGCGCCATTGCGTCCCTTGTCATTAACATCGAGTATGCTCAGCAACTGTCCCATGCACCGCCAGACGGAGAAAAGATGTATGATGCCGGCCGTATGAGAACCTTCAACACAGTGTCAGTGAATAAAGGCTTTCCCAATTTCCCCGGTATCCGAAGGTGAAAAGATAGGTGGCTGAACTTAATGTAGGTGGGCTGTCTTCTATTGCGGTACAGCTCCTGTGGTATCTATCATTCTTGCCCTCATCGATGTTCCTCTATATGTTCGCAAAACTGCCTCGCCTGTGTATGCGCTCGTCGTCTCAACAATATTGGCTGCTGGATGGATACCGTGTGCGGTGATGTGGTTTACTTGCGACTATTCGCCAACGTTGTTCACCAGCTATGATAGTAAGTCATGGTCCCTACTCAGATCCGGCATCCTGCACAAGGACTCGCTGGAGATGTATTGATGAACGTAATTAGGCTGCTTCCAATGGACTTTACAGACTGCGAATGGTGAGGTCAGGGGCGTATCTCCTGCTTTTACTGCAGCGATGGTCGGTCTTGGATTGTTGATGATACTCATGTGAGTTCCTTCTCTCTCAATCCTCGGAAATCCGTGTCGGATGGTTAAACAGGCCCTCCAATAGGTGATCAGAGTTCTTGGCTAATCCCTCAAAGCTATCTCACGTACGTTGGATTCGCAGCCGCCGCTGTCCATGTCTGGAGAACCTACAGTGAAGAATCGGTTCCAATGATCAGGAAGGTATCAGATTCGGATTCCGCCGTGTTCTAAGCAGTCTCGTCAAGTTCTAAGCCGTATGTAGATAACGCTGCTCGATGCTACCTAACCGACGAATTGCGTTTGGATGAAATGACTAGACTTACCAACTCGGCCAATTAAGGATGACCTTCATTGAAGTGTTTCTCTTCATGTACGTAGCATTTCAGCTCCTCGGAGACAGACTCAAGGAAGACATTGGGAGTCATCATTGGACAAATCAGCGCACGATCGTGCATATCCCCTGATTTCTGCTTGGTTCTTCCGATTATATCGCACTGGCTGTCCATGCGCCTGTCACGTTTACACGACTCGTATCTTTCCTAAAAGGGCATCGATGACAATTGTAGAAGTGGCTGGACGGCTCACGTACTCTCAATGTCAACGCGGTTCGAGGAGTGCATGCTTTTGATTACTGAGACATATTAAGAATTTCAGCTCTTCATAGTTCATTCGATTTCGTTTTGCTGCGCCCTTTTGTTGGTACTTTTACGGCACAGGAATACTATCCTCAATTTATCAATGGTAGGGGCTAAGTAGGAAAGTATGTAAAAGATTTATTAGCACTTGCCTCAATAAGAAGGAAGGCGTTCACTGCAGCACCTGAACCCAACGCACATGATTACCTGCTACAGACTGTTTGAGGAATAGAAGAGCGGCTTCGGAGATTGTCAAAAAGGGTTCCAGCAGCAAGGGCCCCGGACGTAGTCACAGCTGGGCTTGTTCTAGACTACTTTACCAATTTTACTGGGATTCGGAGCAATGAAATGAGGCTTTCCCCCTCTGTCTCCCTTGAGCACTGCATGGGATGGTCTAGCCTCGCGTGGAGCTGAGAAATTAGTACTCTACGGAGTACACATCGGAAGGTTACTTATCCCTTGCGAGTCGTTATAGGTAAGGGTCTAGGATTGACTAACTTCGCTAAGAGATCTGCATGGGATAACCCAGCATCGCGTGGAGGTGAGAAATTAGTACTCTACACCTCGGAAGGTTACGTGATTACTTATGCCTTCCGAGCCGTTATAGCTGAAGGTCTGCGGATTCAATAACTTCGCTAAGAGATCCTCGTGCGCATCTGGGAAGGCTTGGTACGCGGGATCATAGATCCTGACGGCGCCGGGTCTCTGATCCCAAAGGCGGGAAGTGTATATTTCCATAATTGGTAAGAGAAGGAAGTGCGAGGAAGTCGTCGACCGTGTGTTCTCAATGGATGCCAGAGAAGTTTGTTTCTGATGATGTAAGGTCTCTCACGAAACGTTCGAGCAAAGACGGAACCTGTCACCCCTGTCAAAAGCTTGACCAAATAAGCTTTTTTTTAAGATGTCGTCCGAGCGTCGGTTCGCGTTCTGCCATTGGACGGATGTTCTTGCTCCCGGGTCAGAAACAACGCTAATTATGGGCGACTGCGCCTTGTTCGAAACATGACTACCAATCAGAGGGAGACGCAGCCGCCAGCCCGTTATGCCAAAGAAGATCCCGCTTCCAGAAAAAGGCGCGTGGCGCTCGGAGGCTAAGCTGAGTGCTGACACCCTGATGTGAGCTCTCGCTCGGTTGAGCGCTTCCCGGCCCAGCAACGCTGAGATACAGCCGCAAACATGGCACGCGGCACGGTCATTGTGCGACGTAGTTGTCGCTGTGATCAATCATTCACAGCATATGGAAAAGTTTCACTCCGAAAGATGAACTATATAACCAGAGCCATCTCCCATAGTCAAACCCTCCACCATCATCAACACAAACAATCAACCCATCAATCCGAATCACCTCTTCCCTAATACCGATACCCATTTCTCATTTTATTTTCTGATTCAGTTTTAGCACTGTCGCTTAGCCCATAATCAATAATCAATATGCACTCCTCGATCGCTTCTGCCGCTTTCATCGGCTTCTCCTGCATCTCTTCGCTCGTTGCTGGAGCTCCCCTTGCCGTTCGCTCAGAGGACAAACAGACCAAGAACAGCTCTGATTTCAAGTTTCCGCTTGGCAATGGCTTCCCAAATCCGAGTAGTACAGCAATCAGTGACATCCAAGAGCAAGCTCATGGGACTCTTCCCAATGGTGGCGCCCCCACCCCTATCAGCCACGAGGGTATTGTCAACCTCCGCCTCGTTGCCTTTAACGAAATATTCGAGACCGCCTTCTTTTCTCAGCTCCTGCACAACGTGACGCACAACGTCTGTGGTTTCGAGGAAAAGGATTTCAACGGCTTCAAGAAGCACGAAATCGTCGACCAGCTCAAAGCCACGCAAGCCCAGGAAGAGCTCCACGCTCTCAATGCCAACGGCGCTCTCAAAGCCAATGGCTTCGACACGATTGGTGGTTGCACATACAACTTCCCTGTCTCCAACTTCCAAGAAGCTATCAGCCTCGCCGCCACCTTCACCGATGTCGTGCTCGGCACTCTCCAAGATGTCAACCAGATCTTCGCCCAGAATGGCGATGATGCTCTCGTCCGCGGCGTTTCCTCTGTCATCTCCCAGGAGGGCGAGCAAGATGGCTTCTACCGCATCTTGCAAAAGGGCGCGCACAAGGTCCCCAACCAGCTGCCGTTCCTCTCCACCGCTGCTCGCAACTTCGCCTTCACTGCCATTCTGGAATTCATTGTTCCCGGCTCGTGCGACGCCAAGGATCTCAAGGAACTCAACGACGACCTCCATGCCTTCATTCCTCTTACCGTCGAAACCGCCGCGCCCATCGAACCCAAGGACCAAGATCTCGAGTTCAGCTTCTCTCTCATGACCCCCGGCGCCGAGCGATATCGCCAAGCCGCCATCATCAGCGACCTTAGCTTGGTCTACATCAACCAGCAAAACACGCCTATCGTAGAGAAGATCAAGGATGTCCATGTCGGCGATGACAAGATTACTTTCACGGCCTGGTTCCCATTCAACGAAAATCTGATGAACGGCCTCACCATCGCCGCTGTTGCCAACGGCAACAGCTTCAGCAGCGCCGATGAGGTTGCAAGCAACAGTCTGATAGCTCCTGGTCTGATTGAGATCAACTGAGCAGGAAGGTGGAGTAATTGTGAATAGATCGACTGAATAGTCACATAGAAGCATTGAGCATTGGGCGTTGGCTGGGACTTTTGTCTGGGTTTCTTTTTCGCAATCGCATCTGACTAATGTTTTTATGAATCTCATCAGACCCTCTGTGCATACACTGATGGAGATCATATCCACGGTCGTTACAGATAGCACACTTCGATTCTCTAATTAAACCTTCAATCAACATAAACCATTTTTTGAACAATGCAACTTCCTTCCAAACTAGTATACGTAATAATTTCTTAACTTGTATATTTTCCACATTAAGTCGCTCCGTAGTGGGACTCTCGAAGGGTGCTTCACAATGAAGCGCGGGTGGTATACCCATTCTTTCCCTTGATAATCCCAAAACATGGGCCATCTATCTGATGGTCAGCTGGTGTCATTCGTGCCACGACGGAGGAAGTGGCTTAGCGGAAAGATTTATCAATCGGGGATAGTGCTCTAGCCGTAGAGAAAAGTCGCCTTCAGCCCATTTACAAGGTGTATGACTTACTTCTTCTGAACATCTCGTTTAGCGCGCCGGCAACCTCTTCCGGCTTCTCCCATGCGGCAAAGTGGCCTCCATGTTCCAGATCCTTCTCATGCACCACATGCCCTAGCGTGCGGCCCCAAGTCCTATCGTTCCACTCCATCAGATTTGGGATAGACGCACATGGCTCAGTTTGGTCGTGACTCACCTGGGATAAGCATCTAGCTCCTTGGGGCTATACAGTAGCCCGATCTTCCCATGCGGAATCCACTGTCCGGCACGTATTCTACCATCCATCTTCCCACTCACGCCGTCTTCGTGCCTACTCTCGTAGTAAATCCTCACACTCGCCGCCGGGCCCGCCGTGCTGAACCAGAAGATGCTCACCCAGGTGCAGATCTCGTCATCGTCCCAGGGATACGCATCCGTCCAATCATGCAGCTTCTCGTAGATCCAGGCCATGAGACCCGTCGGACTGTCGGCAAGGCTGTAGCCAAGCGTTTGGGGTTTGGTCGATTGGATCGTCCCATAGCCCCA
Source organism: Astrothelium subdiscretum (assembly GCA_021030935.1). Taxonomy (NCBI): domain Eukaryota; kingdom Fungi; phylum Ascomycota; class Dothideomycetes; order Trypetheliales; family Trypetheliaceae; genus Astrothelium; species Astrothelium subdiscretum. Next base: position 108,969 of record JAGFMW010000077.1, on the reverse strand, counting down.
GCCCTCCTCGCGGAACCATTTGCCTCGCGCCAAGTCGCGCTTCTCGCGCTCCGAGTAAGGGGTCACCGCGTGTTGTAGGGCAAGAATGGGGTGGGATGTGGTGGATGGCGGGCCATTCGGTCGGACCATGTTGACGTGGTGGGCGAGGCTGTGGTTCGGATAATGTAGAGCCATGAGGCGGGTGATGTACCAGCCCCAATCCCCGCCCTGGGTGACTGCATGCTTCGTCAGGTATGGAATTGACATCTAAGTATAATCCCACTTACCATATTTATCATATCCAAGCTGCAGCATAAGGTTATGAAGCGTCTCGGCATATTTACGAAGAGAGAACCCTTTCTTCTTTACACCTTCTGAAAAGCCAAAATTCGGTAGAGACGGCGCGACGATGTGGAAGGCCGGAGATTTATTGCTCCCTTTCAATAAGGGAAGAAGTTTCGCGACTTCGATGAAACTGCCAGGCTACATTTTATGAGCTCAAGTAGACTGAGTGAAATAAGCAATGCGGGCTCTGCAAATGATACAGTGCTTGGTCTTTTTCATATTGCAGTACAGTTTGTCACAACGAAACAAAAGGCTTCACATGAATGATGGGGCGGGAAAAGCATTTTTCATCCTTAATATTTTTTGGACATGGAAAAGTGAGAGAGCATTACCCAGCCATGGCAGAACAATAAAGGTATAGCCCCTTCAACTTCACTACGTTGATGAACGAAATGGATGTCCAATTCGCCAAAGCCTTGCACAGGCACACTCATTCTGAATTGAGGGAGTTCATTGAGTTTTGCTTCTGCTTTTCTCCAGTCAAAATTGTCCTTCCAGTGGGCAACAAGCCTCTTCACGTCGGATAAAGGCGATCCATAAGACCATCCAGCATTGTCCAGCTCGTCAGGAAAAGTGGCCCATTCAAGCTTGCCTTTGAGCTGCTGGAGCTTCTCGTCCGGTATAGAGATTTGAAACGGCGTGGGAGCCATATTTGCCGTGTATTCTCAACTTTCACGCGTTGAGCACAATGAAATTTGAAATCCTGCAGTCTTTTCTCTAAGGTAATATCTCCACTTTACGTCATGAACCTACCAGTAGCACCAGCGCCAGTGAGGCGGGGCCTTCGTTAGCAGGGGTACAGGGTTTAAGGTAAATAAGGTTGTCGCCGAAACTCCCGAGGCAATGCTACTGCGAAGATCAACCCTTAGCGCTTACCTCCTCTTTTCAAGTTTGTTTAGTACTGTGACGAAAACTCAATAGTCTCCTCTCCAAGATATTCTGGCCGTGAGGCACCGAGGCATGGCAAAGACATACTTGCTTTTGGCCTTAGGGCGATCACTCCTACTTGATCGGGGCATGACGCCACGCCCTAAGGGTAGGTAAGTTCCTTTCATTGGCGTCCATTTAACCTCTACGATTTCATTTTCGGGAAGCGATAACTCGCATTGCAAATCCTTGTAAAATCACATCCTCGATTGGTGGTTGCACCATGTCATTCCATGCCTCTGAACTTTGGCTGCGGGTGTCTGAGATCCCGCCGAGCCAATAGCGGTTTTGGTGGAGAGCCGTTCCTTGAACTAGAAGGCGATCTAGTATCTAGCTCTCTAGATGGGTAAATTCGGTGGCGGCCATTGTAATTCTCGAACAATGCTTCGGCATCCTGTGATAGGATCTGTACTTCGCCAACTACTCAGACATAAAATGACAGATTTACGCTGCTCCAAAAACCTGCTATTTGAACCATCTCTCTCTGTTCTTTATAAGTACCTTTGGCACAATGAAGGGGGTCTTTTTATTACTCTTGACGGGTTATCCCCTTATTCAAACATCGTTATCTGCTCCCGCTCCTGCCGAAGTCGAAGTTAAAAAAAGGCAGATTGTTTCCAGCGTTGTCTCCGAAATAAACAGCATTGTCTCCAGCGCAGCCTCAGTACCTACTTCCAATGCCGCTGCAACCTCAATTGTTGCGTCGTCTATGTACAATGATATTCTCACGGCCCTCGAAGCTGTTACGGCTACAGCGACGCCAACCTCAATTCCTCAGGCAATCTCGATCATTAGTAGCGCAGCATCACCGTCTGCTTCAGAAGGATCTTTCTACAACAGCGTAGCGCAACTTATTGCCAACGACTTCATACCATCAAATCTCGGACAGAGCATTAGTGCTCTCGTGAATAGCCTTGGTCTGGTTGGTCCCAATTCGGAAGCGAATGCGAATTTGAGGAATCCATCCCCTGCAGTCTTTCCGAAAAAGCAATCAATGGATGCCCCGTATTCTCTAACTGAAGTCCAGCTCCGCGAGGTGATCTACATCCCACCTGGCTTCACGTATGGGCAAAAGCCTCCCGCTATCCTTGTTCCGGGGACTGGCAACACCGGTTACGAAACCTTGAACGCGAACTACATTCCTTTATTGACGGGAGTGTCTTACGCTGACCCAGTATGGTTGAACGTTCCCGGAAATTTGCTCCGAGATGCTCAAGTAAATGCTGAATACGTTGCCTACGCTATCAACTACATTTCTGGTATTTCGAACAATCAGAACGTCTCCGTCCTTGCCTGGAGTCAAGGCAATCTGGATACTCAGTGGGCGCTGAAGTACTGGCCATCGACTCGGAACGTGGTTAGCGACTTTATCTCCTTTTCTCCGGATTTCCACGGTACGGAACTGGCTTATATAATATGTCCTTACTTCCCTCAGTTGCCCTGCGACCCGAGTGTCATCCAACAACAATACAACTCCAATTTTGTAAACCGGCTCCGACAGAATGGCGGCGACTCCGCTTACGTTCCCACAACGACCATCTATTCCGCTACCGATGAGGTCGTCCAACCTCAGGTCGGAACCGGAGCATCCGCATATCTGAACGATGTGCGGAGTGTCGGAGTGACGAACAACCAACTTCAGGTAGTATGTGCTGGACAGCCGGCTGGAGGAGTCTATGATCACGCAGGGACTCTTTTCAATGCCTTGGGTTACGCGCTTGCTGTGGATGCGCTCAACAATCCTGGTCCGGGGCAGCCAAGCAGATTAAATTTGGGAACCGTATGCCAGGAAGTCACCGCGCCAGGATTGAGTTTGACTCAAGTGCTACAGACCGAAGGTGCTCTCGTACTAGCGGGCTTGAATTTGTTGGATTATGTGCCAAAGCAATCATACGAGCCGCCTTTGATGGCATATGCAACATCTTGACTTCCAGGGTAATGGATTTGGAGGAATGCTAATGAAGTAATTGAAATGAAAAAGGAGTACATCTTGGAAATCTTGTACACATATAGGGGATAGAGAGATATAGAATATTTTTATATGGTCGATAGGAATCCTACTCACGGGATGACGAATACCCACTTTGAATGATAGGAAGCTTTATTGTAGGATGATTGTAGAAATACCTAATCCCTTTCCTGCTCTTCAAAGCTGTATTCCAAAAAGAGTGCGTCGATTCTTTCGAGTAGTATATTCATGAATCTCGTGATAGCATTGCAGTATCTCAACACCCAAGGCCAGAGCTTCGGATGCTCGTAGGACCCATGTGGATATGTCTTTGTCACAACGTTTCATGATCGTGGACTACTCTTGCTTACTCGCAGCTCCCTCTTGTTCCATACCCTCGCAGCCCGCTGCCTTGCCGGCAAGCTCCTCAACCTTTCCAAAGCCTTGATTTTGAGGGTCTCTTGCTTCCCCTGCAGCCTTCATTTCCTGCACGCCTTGCTCCTTCTGCTGCTCGCCGGACTGTTGCCAAGATTCAGAGCCAGTGGCGGAGCCGACAGCGGACTAAGAATTCCGTGATAGAATTAGCATCCGGTTGATGGCAGGGATCATGGGAAATTAGAGATTTGCGTCTCAACGTACAACTGTGGCGCCCTTCACATATTGTGCATGTCCAGAGACGAGGCCTGGGTTTTCGGTATTGGAAGACATTTTCTGTGGTAGTTTCAATTGAAAAGCACGAATAGACGGTAGTCGAAATTGCTGCTGGCTTTGGTGAGAATACCTCATAAACTTGAGGATACCTAGGTAACCTCTTGAACTGATGATCTACGTCATTAATCGACCAACTACCTAGCAAGGGTCCCGTGAGGCCGAATAGGCTAGGTTGCTTCGGTGTGGAATACCCCGTACTCTGTACACTACTCCGTATTTTATGGCAATTTCCCTTCGCTGGGCTAATTTTTAGGGCTGAATAGGAGAATCGGGATGAATAGCTGCATGCCGACAGTGTCGAATATACGATTCTGGATTATCGCAATATCCTTTTATTGATTTCTGGCGATTCTCGATACTTCGAAATAAAACGGCAACCCCGGACCCACGGCGCAAGTGGTCTCCGAATTCGAGATGGCAATCTCTCACGAAAATGAAGACAGGGATTCTATGATCAAAGCTCCCGGAAGCATTCACTTCCGTTGGAAGGGCGATCTTGCAAGGCTGCGTTTTGTACTCCGTAGCTGCCTGATTGAAAACATACCTGTCATCGATTTTCCTGACTGAGTATTTTATTTATTAATGTTTCAAATATATTTGGGGTTTTGCGCAACGCTTGGGGAAGTGCTCGGCGTTTGGTGCAAGAGATTGGAAGATGAACGACACGGAGGAAGCCGCGGGAAGCACCGCCGACCTCTCTAAGCAATACGACGAGTCTGCAAGAAACGACTCCAGCCACGACCGCCCGCCCACCCAAGACGCGCTGAGTAAGGAAACCCTTGATCCGACGACTGCGGTGGTGGGGGAGCAAGAAGTTACACATGGACCACACGCAGACGGTTCGCTGCAGAAAGAATCCAACGGTATTGTCATAGGACCAAATACAACAGTACCTGGAGATCAAAAACCATCAAGAGGAGTAATTGACAAAAATGATGAAGGACTTGAAGAGGTGTACGAGGATGCCCATGAAGAAGCCGTCACCACATCCAAGCATGCAGAAAAAGTGACCCCAGGTGAGGAAATCAAGGAAACAAAAGACGTCAAGGATGAGGACACTGCCGAGGAGGAAGAAGATGATGAATCAAGATACCCTGGGGGTCTTACGCTCGCTTTACTTACCCTTGGCCTTTGTCTGGCTATTTTCGTGGTCGCTCTCGACAATACCATCATCGCCACGGCCATTCCGCGAATAACGACCGTCTTTAATTCCCTCGACGACGTTGGCTGGTATGGATCCTCTTACCTTCTCACAACAACCTCCCTCCAACCGTCTTTCGGGAAAGTCTACACATACATGGATGTCAAATACACGTATCTTTCAGCCCTCGTCATCTTTGAAGTAGGGTCGATCTTATGCGCTGCAGCAACGAGCTCAAAGATGCTGATCGTCGGCCGAGCCGTTGCCGGCGCCGGCGCAGCTGCCCTGTTTTCTGGTGGAATGACCATCATCGGATTCACTGTACCGTTGCGGAAAAGACCGTTCTACATTGCACTTTTGTCGAGCATGTTTGGAATCTCATCTATCGTTGGACCAATTTTAGGGGGCGCTCTCACCGATCACGTTACATGGCGGTGGTGCTTTTGGATCAATCTGCCTTTTGGGGCCGTTGCAATAGCCGTCGTATCCATCTTCTTTAAGAATCCTGCACGAAGGCATACAGACATGACTATTAAGCAAAAGATCGGAGAGGTGGACTTGGTGGGCGCATTCCTCCTAATATGCGCCATAGTTTGCCTGCTTCTTGCGCTGCAGTGGGGAGGCACGATTTATCCGTGGAAGAACGCTAAAGTCTGGGGCTGTATTCTTGGTTTTGGCCTGATTCTGATTGTTTTTCTCGTCCACCAGTCATGGAGAGGTAAGAAATTTTATTTATGGTTGCAACGGACTAAACAATCAAGATACCCGTTTCTAGGGTTCGGTGTTTACATGTACCGTATCCCATCGACACGAAGTATACATTGTCAAGTTCGATTCGCAATGTTGCACATTCCCTTCGATTGAGTGCATTTTTCGAAGAGATGAACAAAATCGGGATACACTGTGACTTGATTGAAGGTGCTAACACAGATACAGGCGACAGAGCGACAATACCTCCAAGGATCTTATTGAAGCAACGAACCGTCTTCTGTTGTGCTTGGTTTAGCGCATTCTTGGCAATGGGCCTTTACATTCACATTTATTATCTACCAATCTACTTTCAAGCCATCAAAGGCACTACGGCAGAGGGCTCTGGAATAAGGCTGATCGCCTACCTGGTGAGCAACACGATCGTATCGATCATTGTGGGAGGTTCTATCACCCTTGTTGGTTGGTATGTTCCTTTCATGTGGCTCGCTGCCGCAATCTTTACCATTGGCTCGGGCCTTCTTGTCACGTTCAAGGTCAATTCGAGTAGGGCCATATGGATTGGATACCAGGTTCTGACTGGCGCTGGTTCCGGCATTGGTGTTCAAATCCCTTTCACTGCAGTGCAAGTGGTGCTTAATGCGAAAGACATGCCAAGCGGAAGTAAGTCCTTATTCTTGCCATCCTGCCTTGAGGATACCGTTATCTAATTATCGCGCGGCCGATCCGCAGATGCCATTACAATTTTCTTCAACACCCTTGGCGGTGCTATCTCCATTTCTGCAGCCCAGAACATTTTTCTCAACAAGCTCATCCAAAAGCTTCCCCAGTACGCCCCTGACGTCAATCCCGCGGTGGTCGTTGCTGCTGGAGCGACACACATTCGTGAAATTGTGAGTCCCAACCAACTGCCAGGAGTCTTATCAGCATACAACAGCGCCGTCACATCAGCTTTCATTATGCCGGTGGTGACCGGTGGTATTTGTTTTCTGTTTAGCCTTTTTGTGGAATGGCGGAGTGTCAAAGGCAAGAAGGTTATAGCTGCTGGTGGCGCCTAAACTTATTTCTGGTGTAAGCTTGGAGAGAACTCATAGAAGTCATTGAAGAACATACAGGCAAGGAATTAGTGTCTTAATCTATCGAGATAATCTACTAATCTCTTCTTGATAATGACACCAACCAACTTCCCGGTTCCTTCTTCAGTCACGCATAGATGTCTTAGACCTAAGCTTCCAAACATACTCACGGCGTATTCAAAGGGAGCTTTGGCGCATAGAGACAGCGGTGTTCGATCCACAAAGCTTGTGAGATCAATTTCTTCCCCAGCACCTTCTTCAAGACTTGTAGCGGTGCCTAGTAACCTCACTCTCGCACTCTCTCCGTATACCTTCCCAAGTTCCCTCAATCCAAATTGCAATTCGCCTTGTGCGAGATATCCTTGTAGCATGCCGTTCTGAACAAGTACCAGACCCGCGTCCATCAACCCTCTTCGTTCTAGCAATTGCAATTTCTTCTCCAGTACGGATCGTTCGACTACGTTACTAGGAGGCACTTCTACAGTGATTTCCTGCATTGTTTGAGGTGGCGGTACAAGCTCTTCGACAAGGGTGGATGAGTAAGCTTGAACCAACCGCATGGAATGATCGAGATCTAAGAAAGGATGAGCAAGGATGGTTTGGGCCAAGTCATAGACTGATTCTTGGGACATGAAGTCCGCAACCCATTTCGCCACCAGAATCGCGATCATATGAGGCACGATATATTCGAGTTCGCCTGTAAGCTCAAACATGATGACACAAAGAGAAATCGTCATCCTCGACACTCCAGCCAGAAAAGCTGCAGCTCCGACCATAGCAAAGATTCCAGGTGATATCGTGGTAACCATTTGGCCTACAAGACGTCCGAAGAGCGCTCCAGCGTCGAGCGAGGGAATGATAATACCAGAAGGCACTTTGCATCCGAATGTGATTGTAGTCAGAATCAATTTCGCAACTAGACCATATGCGAGCCACGCCTTGTAATCCCAAGCACCATCCTCCCTTTGTTCATTTTGACAAACCCAAGCACTGTGGGCACTGCTATTGCGACAATCCACTAACAGATCTTTGATGACGATATCGCCAGGCTCTCGAATGACAGGGTTCGGATACTGCAGCAATCCTGTGAGAAGAACGACGAGCACCACCTCGAACACAGGGTATCTTTTGATGACGTTTAAGCCACGGAACCACTTCGACCATGCATAATTGGCCCGGCAGAATAATCCACCGAATAGCCCACCAACAATACCAAGAAGAATGAAGACGAGGTAGTGTTGTGGTCTGTACGAAGTTCCGTAGCTGGTTTCGAAAAGGACCAATTTGCCTGTTCCGGTAGGGTTGAGCTCTTTCAACACCATAGCAGCAACCAAAGAGCACAGAAACGCACGCCAGAGAACTTTTCGGGGAAAGTAAGTGCTGATCTCTTCATAGCTGAACAGCACGCCGCCAATTGGGGCACCAAATGCCACGCTCAGGCCGGAGGCACAAGCGGCAGATAATAATTCCCGCAATTTACGTCCATTATCGCGGTACTTGGGGAACCACATCGCCACAAGATAACCAGCGCATGTCGAGATATGGACGAAGGGCCCTTCCTTTCCAAGACACATGCCTGTAGCAACTGCGAAAATCGCACCAAACGCCTTGATCACCAGAACCTTGAAGTCAAGGAAGTGTGGTATTACAAATCCAGAAAGAATTGTCTTGATTTCAGGAATGCCACTTCCAGCTGCCATGTACATTATTTTTGGTGGAGGAATGGCATCCGGCACAGGACCTGATCCATTTAATTTCACATCTTCACTGCCTACGGCAGCCGGGAGACTGCTCTTTGTCAACATCGTAGCGCTAGCACTAAGAATACCAAAGAGCATTGCCCATGCCACATAGATAGCAAAAGCCGCGACATATTTACCACTCCACGGTATCCATGTGTGACAGGCATCTCTTGTGACGAACGGATCTGTTTTACAGTATCCGAACTTCCAATCGCTGACAGTAGCTTCCGCTACATCGACTAGGAACGCAACGCAAGCAGTGATAGCACCAATGATGATGACAGCAATCCATCCGGAGCAAGAGTCAAACGTAGACCGAATCAAATCTCGGATTCCTTGGCCAGAGTGGACGTTGCGGCCATGATAGGAATCCTTGACCAAGTCGTGAAGCCAGTCGATGGTTGTGTAGTTGTTGTACGGCAATCTCTCCCCCACTGGATTCCCGGACATTAAAAGTTCATCCTTGGTGACATGGGATTCCACGATAGAGCTGGCCTCTTCATCGCGCTGCAATAGACTCAATCTGCGGTCTGAAGCTGCAGAGAGCAGCGGTGTATGCTCGTCACCCTGGATGTTCTGCGGCATCACTGCTGCAGTGAAGAAATTCACAGGGCATTCTGAAGGAGGGCAAAAGTGTCATTTTACAATGACTTGACGCTTCTCCACGGCCGATGCTGTGCTGCGAATCAATGTGGCACCCTCGGCCGGCCAAAGGCCACGCTTATCAGTGGGCATTTCGATGCAATGACAAAATCCGTGTTCAAGCCACGATTCGAGTTGATCTCGGCGATAAGCGCCACAACCTGGCGCTTTTATCATGGCTAGTTGGTTCAAGGGAAAAGCGCTCATATAAAAGTCTCAGCTTACCTCTCGGTTGGATCTAGAAATTCCTTGAGACATGCTATCGGCGTTTTCGTCTGATGTGTCGACTTGTTTCGTCGAGCCCATATGTACCGCGGTACGTAGCTGACAAGCGATGGTGCCTCGGAGATATCCCCGATATCCATGGACTCATTCGGGTCCACCTGCAGGGCTGCAAAGGTCGACTCACGTGATTATACTCACGTGCCAGGCACATGCCAATGAGAGAGGGTCAAATGCTGATCCCCCGCTTTCCCTGCGGTTGAAGACAAAACGCAACTTCTCTAGCACGACCCCAAATTGGAACATTCACGAGCAGAGTCTCGTGATCCTGTTCTTCGCCCTTACCTAACCTAATTTGATTCTATAACCAACAGAAAACCCCCAATCCCACGCCCTTAGACGTCTCCAATTGGTTATACAAGTACCCTGCTGCAACTATACGTCACATCCTTTGTACCTTGCTCGGCAGTCTGGTCTCAATGCAAACATTTTTCCGGCAATTGAGAAACCCTTGAGTCTTTTTGAAACTTAATCATATACACCGACGGGGACGTCAAGACAATTACGTGAGAGTTGCCCAACAATGATAATGACGAGTCCTACCGATACCAATGGACGGACAGATTCCATAAAGCACCTCCCAATTTACTTCGACAACAACAATGCAGAAACAACAGCAACACAGCTTGCCTTTGCTCTCTTCCCAGAGTGGGAACACTCCGAAGGGGGCCTCAGCTTCACTCGCTTCACCGACGGCATAACCAATAATGTACGTTAAAAGGCAAGCCTCCTCTGCACCCGGATTCTATAACGCCGATATTGATGGGAGCCATAGTTGTTGAAGATTGAAAAAAGACGTCCCGGGTGGACAGAACAACAGACAGATGCCGACGCTATATTATTACGGGCGTATGGACGTGGGACTGATATTTTAATAGACCGAGAACGTACGGGTCCAATGGCAATCATGTATTGAGCTTTCGCTAACGGTTTTACAAGGTGAAATCAAAGCACACTCGGTCCTTGCGAGGAAAGACCTAGCGCCACCATTGCTTGCACACTTCGAAAATGGACTAATGTACAGATTCATGCGAGGCACCGTCTGCACACCGGAGGATCTTCGCAAACCTGAGGTCTACCGCGGTGTAGCAAGGCGTCTAGGAGAGTGGCACGCGGTGCTCCCAGTATCTGCGATAGCCTCGAAACCAAGTCCGTCCTACACACCGTCTCCAGTCGATTCACTAGTCGGCGATCGGCACCCCACAGACCTAAAGGATGCCAACGAAATCAAGAAGATATCAAGTGACAACACTGCTCCTGTACCCAATCTCTGGGGAATAATAGGAAAATGGATACAAGCTCTGCCTACAGACACCGAGGAGAAGAGGAAACGAAGAGACGAACTACAACAAGAATTGGAATGGAGTGTGAAGGAATTGGGGAATACGCGTGGAGTTGGAGACAGCCCTTACGTCTTTGGTCATTGCGATCTGCTGTCCGGAAATGTTATCATCATGCCAGATGCCGAAGAACAAACTTCAATCGACGGCAATTCCGAAACGTCGGCTCCTGCGCTTCCCGTCTCGTTCATAGACTACGAATATGCGACTCCAGCGCCCGCAGCCTTCGACATCTCCAATCACTTCGCAGAATGGGCAGGCTTTGATTGCGACCACTCCGCAATCCCTACTACGTCCCAGCGCAGAGATTTTCTCCGTCACTACCTCGAGTCTTACAGCACGCATGCTCACATACCAGCTACCGAATCGGACCTCCAGCAACTAGTCGACGAAGTTGATCGATTTCGAGGCCTGCCCGGGTTTTACTGGGGCATTTGGGCTCTGATCCAGGCGCTCATCAGTCAAATCGACTTCGACTACGCCAGCTACGCCGAGATCCGATTAGGCGAATACCGGGCTTGGAAGGATGCCGAACAGCGCAAAGTCAAAGGCAATGGGACTGGAGCTGTAATAGATGGAGGTTTGGAAATACCCATTAGAGAGCGGCGTTGGGCACAGGATTAGACGGAAAAAAAGTTAGTCATCACGGAGGTCTCTTTAATTGCGACGAGAATGGGATTTTTTTGTATTTCCTTGGTCAGTGCCTTCATTATCCAATCCTGGGGGTGTGTTTATTTTCTGTGGGAGATGAGATGAGTTGGATGGACTACATAGTATTGTTAACAAGGAAACCACTGTGAAGAGAGAGAGAGGGAGAAGAGGACCGGAGCCTGCTACTACCTCTCTGTGTGGTTTCAACAACCGCATGCACAAGCTGCCCTGCTGATGTTGGATCTGCAGACCGTATTTGAGAATCGCTGGGGCTTGGCTATTGACACGAAAATTTGTGAGGCATGCTGAATGTGCCTTTCTCCTCTCGCCTGCTCGAGGCGCACGTAGTCAAGTGCGAAAAGTATTGTTTCACCAAATAACTTGCCTATCCTCCGGCTTGTAAGGACTAATTTGGACCGGAAACGGGTATTCTGAAAGACTAATGTCTTTTATTGAAGCCGTGCATATCCATTCATTTTGCAATACGATTGCTCGTTAAAGTAATATACCTAGCTACCCATCGAATCGTGTGCGAGCCGCGGTCGTTGCAGCGCCCACGGCCAAACTCATCATGTATCTTGGAAAGCAAAGCCTGTATCCAACAAAATTCCAAAACACAACTGCCAAAAAAAAAAAGAGTACCTATGGTACCTCCATACCATCGCTCTAATTTAGCCAGAATTTCAAACCCGAAATCTATCTGAAGGCGCAAATAAACATCCTACGCCGAAGCTGCGACAGTGTGCTTTTCACCTGACATCGTTGAGTTCATCTCGTCGTTCCCGACCAAAGACTCTGACAATTTCCTCTCGACTTCAAGTTTCGACCGCTCCACTCCATCTTTCCCATCATCCCCGTTAGCAGCCTGCTTCAACATAGTTTCCCAGTCCCCAACATCCTTCACCCCTTCGTTCGTCGCCGCCTCGGCGTTCTCTACACTCTTCCCCTCTCCATCCCCTCTCTCCTCTTCGTCACTCCCCCCATCCATACCCTTCATGAAATCCATATCGTACGCAAACCCGCTGCTCTCGCCCTGCATCGCCAACGCAGCACCTCCATCCTCGCCCCAGCCCCACATCCCCGTCTGCGCGCCGCCTGCCTGACCATGTCCGAGCATCAGGTCGACATTGAGCAAGCTGTCGAAGTCTTGTTCGAAATCGCTCGGTGCGAAGAGCGACGTGTCGGCGAGACTGGTGAAGTTGGATGTCGGATCTTGTGCCAGAAGGGGATCAATCGGCCGAGCGAGGGATGCGGAGTGGAGCGGATGGGGTTGCGTGAAAGAGTCGGCCGAGGAGGGATCAGAGGCCTGATCCGAGGAGCTGGAGTCGGGTGGCGTGGAGGCGAGGAATGAATTCAGCCGCGCCGCGATATCGTTGTCGGACATGGGCACACTCTCAATGGCTGATGCTTGGCCTGGATCGACTGAGCTCTGTAGGTCCGGAGGCGGGGTTAAGGTACGAGCTTGTGGTGGGATGGGGGAATGGATAAGATTCATGTTGTGACCCGCAGCGCAAAGGCTGTCGACAGCGACTGAGTCAGTAGGGGCAGGCTGTTTCCGTCTTTCGTCCGAATTGAGTTTCTCGGGTTCAGACATTGATGTCTTGGCTGGCTTCCTCGTCCGTTTGAAATTCTCCGGAACGGAGATCTCTGCCTTGCGAATGGCAGCCTCGAGGAACGCGGTGCTGTAGTCGGCGGCTGCGTAGTTGTCACGTAACTTGGACATTACTTGCATACATTGACAGAACCCTCGAAGGCTAGCTCGTCTCGTCTCTTCCCGAGGTGCTTTGATATCCAGAAGGTGAATAATGATCGCTGGAAGAAGTACGGTGACTCCGGTGGTGGGTAGATACTTCACGAGGTCGAGCGTATAGAGATTCTGGGCTATATCTGTGATCTCGCTGGCAGCCCAGCGGACGTTGCGACGAGACATCTCCAAAAGCTTAGCCCCGGCCCTTCGAGAGGGGACCGAAGGTAGAACCTGTGGTCGGTGTAGTGCGGAGAGCGCGCAATAAAATACAAGATGTAGCAGTGCGCGACTGACAATGATGGGCTTGCTCGCTGTCTGTATGTCGTTGACGCTCATATGCCTGTATTTCGCTTCTTCTGGTAAGTTCTGAGACCATTGCTGAAGCTCGTTGTCACATGTCTGGATTTCATTCGTCTGCGAATCTAACTTTTTAGGCAAAAGCATCATCGTGGTCCTCGTGTTGCCTTCATCGCTCAGAATCCCTTGATTATTATTGAGAACAGAGTATTGTGTGGAGAGAATTTGGCTGATGCAGAGACACAACTTCGCCTTCTCGATGCACATGATGGCCAGCTGTCTCTGCTTTTCGATATCCCATGCAATGACGCAGTCTGTGGATACACAGGTGATATGGTCCGGCAGTGGCGCAATTTCGAAATCTTCGATGGTCATCATGGGAACGTCGTAATCTTCATTCTTTATGCGAGTAGGCCTACGCATGCCAAGCGCTATCAAGCGATCTCGCATGTATAACGACCACCAAATACGCCGCCACAGTTTCTTTCGTTTATGATCCATGTTTGACCGTTCAGGATTGCGATGGAGGCCAATTGTATGCGAGAGCGATATTGCTAATCCCATGTAATGCCAGGTGTCTTTTTGATCGTCCGGAGTCTCATACCAGTAAGTCATCAGTAACAGGCCTTGGACGAGCGAGATCCGGTCAATTTCATAATCAAAGTCATACAGAAGCTATGCAAAATTTAGCATCGAATGTGGGTTCCGACACTTGATCTACAACTTACTCTGGCCCTTTGGAAGAAGTCTTTCCGCGCTTCCTTCCTGGTATTGTACCCGACTTTCTGAAGATGGCTAAAGTCTATGTACGCTGTACCAACGAACATGACAGCACTAAATGTAAATAGGCTGATTCTTCCAGCACTCCCATCTGGGGTGTTGATGACTTGGATAAAATCATGCAGATCAAGGAGCGGCATGAAAGGATGGCAATATTCGATATAGCTTCGTAGCAATTCATTTCGCAATGATGTCTCAGGAACAGAAAGAGCACCTTTCTTTCTAAGGTATGTGAGTTCATCCTGACCGATCCGCGGGGGTATGGGCTTGAGGTAGTAGGGAAGCGCTATCGACGTTGGCTCCGGCGTTCGAATTTGAGGTAAAAAGGACGTCTGGCTATCAAATGATAAATTGTTCTGTGGAAACGCAGGGAATGTTGGAGGGAGGATATTTGTCGCAGCGGAAAGTCTTCGATTGGTGTTGTGCATATAATTCGTACTATTCGCCAGGCTTTGATCTTTACTTCGGCGTTAGTCTATCTCACTTATCGCTTTATTGTCACGGGGCCACTCACAAATTGAATGAGGCACATGCTGGTCTGCAGCAAGCGTACCGGACGAGACGGGCCGATTGGAGGCGGACAAGGACTGTAATGCATCCAGCGGATTTTGGGGTTCTATCGATCTCCGACTCGTGAAACGCACAGAGGTGGGCTCTGTATGGGTCTCCTCGGCCTTCGTCCATTTTCTGGAGTGGTGACCGGGGTTAGCTCCAATGTCGTGTTGTAGCCACCGTCATGGGTTGACATGTGAAAATTTGCTCACTTCTTCCGTTTGCTCTCAGACACCACGCATTCGATTTCGTCGAGTCGACAATTGGTACAAGGAGCACCATGCTCGACAACATTGCATCTGACCTTGCGTGCTCGACAACATTGGCATGCCTTGGAAGCCCTTCTCTTGACAGCTTTGGCAGGTCTTGCACCATTCGCAACCAGTCCAGCAGTCGAAGCCTTGCGTTTGATCGCTTGCCCTGGGTTTTGAGGCTCATGCGCTCCTGAAATTGTAGTATTGTCAGACATGATAGGTCGGGTATTGTGAAAGAAATGGACTGAAGTTTGGGAATGACGAGTATAAGTATGGAGAGAAAAACGTAACAATGATGAACAACATTCAACTCACGACAGGGTGCATCGGAGAGTGGGGATGCTACGGTAATATGTATCCAGCCGCATTGACTTTTAGTCGAGCATGTCTATGGCCCCGTCCTTAGACACCTTAATAATCGGCTGTTGGCCAGCCGCTCGTACCAAGCCTACAAGTCGAAATGGTGGGGAGAGCAAGTGGGATATCGCACCCCTGTCAGATCTTCATAGAGTCGAGTGTTCCCCAGATTTTTATTGGGTTAGTGAAACTGACTAACCATTCACGGTCGGAGCTAATCGGGATCATTAGCGGTACGGGGCTTGATCAACTCCTACAACTGCAAACTTCCTTACGCCCGTAGGTGTCGTGTCTATGCAAAGACCATACTGTTAGCGCCAAGATGTTGCATGTGCTCAATCTGCAGCCCGCAGCCCGGTATAGATTGCTCGTGCTTCCCTTGGAAGACTCTCTTTCACGAGATAATCGCTTTGTTGATTAGTATCAACCAATGCTGTCATAATGATCCCATGGCCTTGGTGCCACAATTTGAGAAGACACTAGGTGTGAGAACCATGCTGATGAGCCAATGGACTGAGCTAATGTTAGAAAAAGGTCTCTTTTGGTACTGGTTGGCTACCTTTTGGGAAGGCGAGCCGTGACCGTTGGTATGTGCCGAGGCATGCAAATGTCGGTTATGACCAACGACCACCTCACGACTGGTGCAACCCGGGCAGAGTGTTGTCATCGGCAGTGGATCGGAGTTGAGACCGAATGCTTCTCCGTACCTACCTCATTATCTTAAGCAGAAGCGCAATAATGATTTCTCCGTCTTGCAGATTCTGTGGCGTCGTATGAGATTCGCAAAATGTAATCTGTTCCTGCACTTCCCTCCGCACTGGAAGTGAGTGCCAGAAGAGATCAAACGCCCGATCTGCCGAGGATAGCTGACTACACATGGGAGAGTGTGTTCCGGCATTGGGCCATATGCCGCTGTGGACGTCGTCGGGGAAGACTCGGTCGAAACTAAGATTTTACATTTCGTCCCAGCGTGCGCGTCCTCCAAGATATGCGGGGCTTTCTCGATGATCCACGAAGTACAACGAGTAGATCAATAATGAATGGATAGCTCTTAACGCAACTTATTGACGTCTTAGCGGAAATCTCGCAGGAATGCTATCCAATTTCTCTGAACGAATGATGCTCGAACTTTTTGAGAGGTCTCGTGTCATAGCGGCTTCGGAGGTAATTCCGCGGCTCCCAAAAATTTATGTAGATAAAATGACGAGCATAAGAGCGGGGCGCACATTAACCAATACTAGTCAAGCTCAACCCTCCGAGGGCGGAAAATAGCTGCCGAGCGACGATCGATAGAGGACGAATCGGAAACCCGTACGGAGTAGGTCATGCCTGGTTCTCTGAGGCATAAGGTAGATTGAAAAGCGGCACTGCGGGGTGACAGCCTTTTTGAAGGTGTGGCTGGGGACCGCTGTAATCTGGACTCAATGGCTTAAACGGGGCTCCGCCTTTTGCCGAACGATGGACGATTCGACATGTACACGTTCACATATATCGGAGGGGATCGGGAGCACGAGGGTACGGGTGTATGGAGATATCAACAGGCACCATCCTAGATAGCTTAATGCTTAGAGTACGACGGCTAGATCAGATGTTCTAGAGCAAGAGCAAGGAGCATAGGATTTGGTTGAGTAAAGCAGAGGCGCCAAAGTGGGCAGGGAAAGCCTGAGTGCACGACAAACTTTCTTGTGCTGCAAACGGCGGGATGGCTAATGCTAAGATTTGTATCATGTCGAAAATTCCAATCCGTTGACATCCGCTGTATGTGGAATTTGGAACTTTATGCTGGCTGCTATAGCCTGGGTAATTCATAACATGGATCCGTTCCTCCCAGCGCCGATTGATGCACGCGTTCCACCGTCTTACTTTCGAAAGCATCTTTGTTCATTCTTCAAGAAAAATGACAGAGTAGAAAAAAAAGACACATCCAGTTGTTGATAGTCGCCGCCTCCATGATCATGATTCTATCCTCTATTCATCATACGTTATGCCGAAGGACCCTGTCCTGCGTTGCCAGCCACTGCACCGGCACCTGTGTTTGATGCTGACTGTGGTGCTGGAGAAGCTCCTTCACGACCACTGGCACCAGGAGTCGCACTTCCAGAGGCACCGGTAGTCACTGAAGTAGGTAATAGCCCCTTATCCACCCAGATCTCCACCAACGGCCTCAATGGCTGCATGTCTTGATCGTCCAAGATCCCGAAGAGTTTCCCAACATTGACGAAGTGGATGAAGCAGGTATTGAGCTCCTTGGTCGCTGAGAGGTGCCAAAATGGGTCCACCCAGTGAGCATAGAAGAGGTGACAGTAGCAGCGCATCATCTGTTTGTACATACTGCGGACGTCATTCTCAAAGTGTTCGGGGAATCCTGCAGCTTTTCCAAGCCAGGTACGACCCGCTGGACCGGCTAGCTGTGATAAAGACTGGTTCAGGGAAGTGGGACCGGCAGGTATGGGGGCGTGCACTCCGCTATTGAGCGTGCTGCTCGGAGATTGGGCAGGATAAGGACCACTGAGGGGGGGTTCGACCTCGATTGGGAATGTGTTTGGATCGTCGATCTTACTCTTAATCCAACGCTGGACGGATGCGATATAGTGAGGGGCTGAGATACGACAGGGATTGCCTGCTTGATCGAGCCACGTGTAGGTATGGCTTTTGAGGGATTAGTATCGACACGAACATGTATCGATGTTCCGCTTGCGACTTACCCTCCGCCACCAGACATTGTTGGGCAAGTACGAGGATTGCAGATGGGCATGCCAGTGTGGCCGTTGACCTCTTGGATGATTTTGAGCATCTCGTTCAGCAGGCGATATTGTTCGACAGCTGTATCAAAACATCGTTAGTTCAGCTCACTCAACGTATTTGGCCCCTGTGGCAGTAGATGTCGAGGGCCGACGCCGTTTGGAATACAGCAACAATGATTTCGAAGCAATAGCACGCTTTACATACTTTGGTGGGCCAACCATTCGCCTTCATCGATGACCATTGGCTTGGCCGCAAGCGTCATAAAGTTGCCTCGGACAATAAGCGTGGCATACTTTTCTCGGAAGTAGAAAGGGGTCTTCTGACGGGCAGGCGCAGTCGGAGTCTGCTGCCCGCTTACATATTCGCCGCTTTCTGTAGACATCGTGGAGGAAATTGAAGGCGAATAAGGGAGAGGTGGCATAGAGGGTGGTTGGGTTGGATTCTGTCCGCCGGGGGAGTATGAAGTCGGGGAGGGACTTTGTTGACCGTTGCCTTTGCCAGGCTGGTTATTGGGCTTATTTGACCGGCCGCCAAACCCCGACCGTCTGTATAAGGTGGAGTTATCAGCGTCAATCCCATTATCAGCAAAATTCCACGCATTGGCTAAGAAAACAGAAGGAATATCGTAGCATGGAGCCGTTGGCTCTCCGATGAAATGGTAATAAGAAAAAGAAAGGAAGGCAGCGCTTGAGATATTACTGGCCTCAAGAGACACACAACACTCCTCAACGCTTGGTCATCAAGTACGCTGCGAAGGCGAAACGACTATTCTTAGGGCTTGGCAGAAATTTCTCGTATACCCTCAAGACGTACAGTAGACATCTGGTGGGATCTAAATGCAGAGTTTTCGATACTTCTTCTGAAGCTTGAGTCCGATAATTAATGCATTTACATTCGAAAAGATCAAAGATCTGGTGGAGGGAAAAGGTAAGAGTGCTAGGAAATGAGAAGAGCGGGATATATGGCCGGCAGAAAGTGAAATGATGTCATCCTCAAATTTCGGTGGAGCTCAAAGTAAAGAATGCCTGCGGTGGATATTCATATTCACTTACACGCTTGAAAAAAAAGAAGCCATCAGGCTTTACGCCCTCTTGACGGCCAGAGGGATGACAGATTGCAAAAGCGATATGTAAGGTTTCCTGCACTTGAATTTCACAAGACTATTCTACAGAAGCGATGCGTGACAGTGAGAAGGGATATCGACGTTGTACCAAGCTTTAGGAGAGTCAATTGGTGAAGTCAGTAGATGTTGCAATGAATAGGAGGTTCCAATTTTCCCTGACCAGGGGGGCACGCGACCGCGACGCCGGCGCGCGGTTCGGTCCTTCTAGATAATCCGGCCCGGAATCTTCAATAGAGCCGCGAAAGACTGAGAGTCTATTGTGAATAACCTGGATACCTTACTCGCAAACTTGGCCCCACCGTCTTTACTATTCCTCGGACGCAAAGACTTTCAATCGCTTTATTCGAATACAGTGAGCCTCAAGCCAAACGCCGTTCTAGGCTGTCTGCACTCGGCGCATAAGTCTCACCTACCTTCACAATATCGCATTCCTCGGAGCTACCTTGGGCTTGCACTGCTTGCATGGCTTCTGCTGCGGCTGTCAGTGCAGGTATCGAGCGGCCTCCTCTTCCGAACGATCTTGATGATGATGCCCTCATCGCGGGCGCAATCGTCTCCGCTGACAACGATGAAGATGACGAGGATGTGGTCCGCGGAGCGCGAAAGAAGACGAATATAGACCGTGAATTATTTGACGAGGATGGTGATGATATGCCTGCTGAGGAAAATGGAGAAGATTTATTCGGGGAAGACGAAGCAGAGGAAAAGCCCAGGTACGTTAGGTCCCAAAATCTAAGCTCTTCCAACTCGAAGTACTGACAGCATAATCGCACTAGGGCTCCACGCCAACTAGACGATGAGGAATTGGATTCGGGAGATGACCTTGACCGGAACGATCGTCTTCTTGACGAAGATGATGAAGACGGTGGTGAAGATGTGGAAAAGAATTTCAAGTATATGAACGTGGATATCGGTCGACATCCGCTACCTGAACCGAGCGATGGCGAAGTAAGCTTGTCTCCAGATTTTTGAAACTCTTGCTTGGCTAACTGATAATAGCTCTACATGCTCAAAATCCCTCAGTTCATGAGCCTGGACCCTACAATCTTCAAATCCGAGACTTTTCAAGTACCCGAAACAGACCATCATTCAACAGGCCCTCCGTCTTCGACCTTTTCCAAATATGACACTGCACTCACTACCCTACGCTGGCGCTATTCACCCTCCAACACCGAAGAACTTCAATCCAATGCCCGTGTTTTACGATGGTCCGATGGCTCTTTGACATTGCAGCTCGCCTCAGACCCCACCACTCAATATACGATTGACGGCAAGCCGCTTGCACCAGCTCATAGCAATCCGATCAAACCCACGCCGAACGCGGCAAAGGAACGCAAGGGCCGAGACAAAGACCGATCTACAGGGTACGACTGGACCCAAGATTCCCTGACTTACCTCCTGTCGCCCTCGACCGAAGCCCAAGTCTTCCGCACCGTGGGCAAAATCACCTGCGGCCTGCAAATCCTGCCCAACGAAGCGACCACGGACGTCGCGCTCGAGCGGCTGCAGGCCTCGCTCGCCGAAGCCGTCCGCGGCAAGAACCTCAAGGGCGACGGCGGCATCGACTTCGTCAACATCACCGAGGACCCGGAGCTCGCCAAGAAGAAGGCCGAGGTCGCGGAGCGCGATAAGATGCGGGCCCAGCGCCGGCGCGAGGCCGCCGAGAACCGGGATCGCGAGCGCGCGAACCGCGTCTTGGGTCGTAGCGGGCTGCGCACGGGTGGGGGCGCCGGGTTGACGACGGATATGTTGGAAGGGGAAGAAGGTGGGACAAGGCCGAGGGCGAAGCCGAAGAGGAGGCCGAGGAGGATGGATGAGTATAGTGATGAGGATGAATATGCGGGACGCTGGAGAACGAAGGAGGATGAGTATGATGAGGAGGACGATTTTCTGGCGAAGAGTGATGATGAGGAGGAAATTGTCGATGACGACGACGAAGACGAAGATGATGGAATTGTGGAGGACAGAAGGAGTCCTAAGAGGTCTCGGCCGGAGCCTGAGGAGGCAGAGGAGCCCTCGGGTGATCGTGACGCATCACCTGTCAGGACGAAAAAGAGGAGAGTGATTGATGAAGATGACGACGATGAGTGAGCTGGGGGTGGTGCGTATCAATGGGGTCCAAAACTTGCATATCTTTTGAGCAGAATTTGGGCAAGTTATTATCTCTAAATGGTTGGCATATTCTGCGCGTGTATTCAAATACTTTTTAGACTTGCGTTTAATCCAAGTCTCGTAATCATCTCAGCCAATCTGCGGTTTGATTCAAATTTTTAGTAATCTATCAGATTGCGAATATGCTATGCTATGCACCGTCAATGCTGGTCCTCTTAAAACGGTGAGCTTTCGGTGGCACCAAACGAGCCTTTTAGACACTTAATCGTTCCAGAGACATGACGACTGATTCCATTACTTGGTTTGGCGGGAGTGTGAAATCCTTGTTCGCATCCGTATTTTCCCTCGTCTCTTTGCCCTCCGGCAGATGTTCTTCCCCATCCCCATATCGCAAACAGCTCTCTACCACTGTTCGATATCGCGAGCCCGTCTTGGATCCGAGGTGCGGCACCATTCCACTCAGAATTCTCTGCTTAAAGATGCTGGGTGAATATTTCTGTTTCCAGTATCCTTTTACGCTGGTCCAGAGGCCGATCTCTAATAAGACTAGGCCAAGAGAATAGATGTCGTAAGCTTTTCTGTAGCTTTGTCGCCAGAGGCCTATGCTGTCAGGATGTCTGTATAGATCTGGAAGATGAGGTAGTGATTGCGGAGCAGCCGCAGACATCTCTGATAGATGTTCGGGTCGAGAGGAGTCGAAGCCGAGCACGAATGGATGATCCAAGTCGTGGTGGACTGGAGCATTTCCGGACGTGGCTGAGGATGTGGGAAAGAAAAGGATGTTTGATGGATAAAATGCCTTGTGAAGCCAATCGAGCGAGTGAAAAGACCAAAGAGAGATGGCAAGAGAATGCGCTAACCGGAACCGAGCATCTAGATCGGGAGTTCTCCGAGTGTTATCATCTATTATTGCGGAGAGAGAGAGAAAGTTGGAAATTGTCACGGATTTTGGGATGCTTTGCGGCAGTAAATGTATAATGCCGTAACGAGTTGCCGCCGTGTCATCCACGTAGCCTAAGCAGTCCAACGTATGCAGATCGGGATGCCTGTTAGAGGCTGAATGAAGCATCCGCGCAACATTATCGACACGTTGATAAAGGTGAAGTCTTGCGTCAATATCTTGATACTGTTCATAGGAGATGAAGTCTATTAGTACCGGAACCTCTTCCGCGACTTGTCCATCCTTAAAGGTATCGATAGGACGTTGATATACTCCTTGAGTTCTAGCAGACTCAGCCGCTCCCTCGAACTTCAGCCTCCAACGGGGAATCTTAAGCTCTGACGTTGATAGTATTTTCCTTGACGGTGCCTGAGCGTCAAGATTAATTCGGAGGTGCTTGAGCTTCGCGAGGGCGTTCAACTGAGGATACCGCCCACTTGAGGCATTCTCTAACAAGTCGAGATTCTGCACATTCCGCTGCGTAGCATCGAGTAACTCGTTTCTCCAAGTCCTTTGAAGCGTGGATATTCTTTCCGGCGGGAATAACTTTTCCAAGCGATCATTGTAAAATCCCAGATCCTCGAGTAGAACCTCAAACTTCTCCTTGTCCGCCACGACCCAGCGAGCTCGCAGCGTCAGGCCATCTCGTAATCTGGCGGCAACTGAGCTCCGAGGGTCTTCTGATTTCTTGTAAGCTTCTCTATCTACACTGCCTGGCGCCGCTTCCTTGAGGCCGTACCTGTCTTGCAGCTTATTGAAGTCCATGATGGTCGAGTAAAGCTGCGTCAGGATCGTTTCCGCCAATGACAAGAATTCGGGAGGTCCCCAATCTGCAGCAGCCAAGTTTGCTTCGAGTTTGCCCTCGACCACGCCCCATTCTCGTCCCCATACCAACAACCGAGCTTCTTCGATGCGGATCTTGCATACGAGGCGCTCACTGTCCCGTCCAAGGTTGGCAGCTGTGGTGAAGATACGGTACGCTTTCATACAACCATCGAAGACCTGGCCGATGACACCGACTGCTCCAATTATGCCCAATGCAGACTCCATTCCCCATCCAAATGGTGACTAAGATTTGGGGCTCGCGAAACTGGCAGCTGGTACCGAACAAGAAGACACTGAGTACTTGAAAAATACAAACATTACAGAAAACACTCAGCTGAAAAACCCCGAAAGTGCTCGCTTGGCCATAGAGATGCAGAGAATTACAGGCAAGATCCAGGACGGGTTAGACATGGTTCCCCTCGGATGCGCTAGCCCGCAGGCCGTCGATTGGTTCATGTCTCCGGAGACGATCAACCTCAAACATGCAAACGCAAATCCAAGATTTTGCCCGAATTCTTGGATAGCAGAGATACTGGTGACGACGCCCAAGCGGCGCATCATGCGCGCCGATAAGGACAAAGGGGGGGTCCCCTCTGTTGTCTTCTATTCTCCACCACAACTCGTAGTGACCGTCTTTTGCGCATAGCCTATACCACAGTTGCCTGAAAATGGGTACTCTTCTGCGAAAGCTTGTGTCTGGAGGGATCTTCATCGCTTCAACACGCGCTTGGTTGTCCTTGGATGATACCCAATGCAGCCAGAATTGCATCCAGCAAGCCGGCCAAAGCTGCCAGCTCGATGATCTTGCCTGTCAGTAATCACCAGAACCCTCTCCTCCATGATACCAACAATTAATCGCACCCCAAAGGCCTCTGCCGTGCCGGCAACAGCGACACCTCATTTCTAGCCAAGGCCTTCGACTGCGCCTGCACCAACTGCTCCACAAGCCCCGACCCCTCTTCCCTCCTTGACTCCCTCGCCAGCGCCTGCTCACAAGCCAACATCGCCGTCCCCTCCGCCGCCATATCCTCCGCATCCGCCGCAACCTGCGCCACCAGCTCTTCCATGCCCACAGTAACCCTCGGGGGCACGCTCCCTCTCAGCGGCGGCCCCGGCAGCATCAGCCGCACCCTCCCCTACGTCGGCGGGACCGTCGGACCCGGAGGCGTCAGCGGGACTGTCCCCGGCGTTGGCGGCACCGCGGGATCTGGAGGCGTCAGCGGCTCCGTCCCCGGCGTCGGCGGCACGGTCGGGCCAGGCGGCGTGAGCGGCTGCGTCTGGGATCTCTGCGGGAGCCTGACGAATCCGTTCTACAGTGTCTCGCCGACGACGCTGACGACTTCGGGCACGACGGCGACGCTCGGGGTGCCGGCGCCGGCGTCGGTCTCGTCGCAGCCGACGGCGCCGTATGTGACGACTGCGGTCCAGACCAGCGTGGATGCGAGTGGGAGTACGGAGATCATCTATGATAGCTTGACGGTGTCGCCGACGGCGACGACGTCGGTGGGGGGAGTGTCGCGGACGTTGTATGGGTCGAGTACGTTGACGGAGACGACGACGACGGCTGGACCGAGTACGACGGGAACGGGGGGGAGTAGTGGGAGCAGTGGATCGCTCGGTGCATCGTCGACTAGCAGTGTTAACCCGTTTCTGGGGGGAGCAGGACCAGCGGCAGGTGGAATTAGTGGAGCATTACTGAGTCTCGTTGTGGCTGCGTTTGGAGCCTTTGAGTTGCTTTAGTAAGGTGTTCAGAACTGAGATGAATTGACGTGTGAGAAATGATACAGTCGGGTCTAAATGAATTTCATGTGTCGATATTAAATCATGTATGTTCACACGTTCGTCTATTCCGCCTCTTTCAGTTAGTCCGAGATATCCTCTATATAGACGACGATCCTTTCAATAAATCACGTCTCCGGCACCGCCATCCAATTACTTGCACAAATACACGACTTTTCCAACAACGCCCACCAGGCTGTCAGCGGTAATCTCGTCTTGCTCGGCGTATCATCCATCAAGCTTCTACATCTCGTGCATCTCCTCAGTCTTGCTTTCGGCGCGATTTTCTTCTTCATGTGCACATCAAACTTTTGCTGCTTCAACCATATCTTCGAAGACCGATCGTCCGTCAAGCCGAGCCATCTCACATCATGAAGATAGATCTTCGCCGGATCCATCTCGATTCGCAACCTCTCGATTACCTGTGAGAGAAGGTGTTTGACAACCGGCATCAGGGCATCGGGCAGTCCGGCCGAAACCAGCATCGTCTTCTCGGCCTCGGCTCTCGCTTCGTCGCTAAAGGAATCGTTATACATTCTCTTGATATTCCCCTCAACATCGTCAATCATTTTCTTGAAATATTGGAGATTCACTGGTGCCTCGTTAAACATTTTCATATACTCTTGGATGGCTCCCATTTCGGTCGGATCTTCGACCTGCTGGCGGGCCTTGGCAGCGTTTCCGTACGCGAGAGCCAAATACTGGCAGTTGAAGCGGAGGAGCATGCGTGGGATGCTTTGGAGTACAAGGTGGAGAGCGGGCGTATTCATTTTCTCAATCTCCCGAGACACAGAAGCTTTATTGATTTCGGAGCCACGAAGAGCGTTGGCAAGGGCGAAGAGCTCGTCCATTATGAAAGCGACGAGGTCAAGCTGCCAGTTTGTAATACCACGAATCAAGTTGACGAGGTTAGGATCTAGGGGCGAGGGATTTTTCTCATTTTTGACGGTGATACCGAGAGTGATTGCAATTGCTCGAATGTTCAAGATTGCCCATGCAATTTTGTTTGGCAAAGTTAGACTGCGTCCCTTGTGATGATGGTTTGTGAGCACGTTCTGGGCACTTAGACATCTAGCAAAGGTAGTAAAGCGGAACAAGTTGACGGTGTCCTTCTGCGACTCGTTCGTGGCATAATCAACACTCAAGTTGAGGGGATTGTATACGTGGCGCAGAAACGTGTCAACGTGCTCTTGTTTGATGTTTTTGGGCAGAGTTGCAAGCACGTCGTCATTACTCCACGAGTGAAAACATGCGATCGAGTATTGTGAAGTGAGAGCTATGATCGGCTGTTCTAGCTGAGAGTCGTCACCCCAGTCGGTCGTGATTTCCATCTTCCTCAGCTTCACTTTGCCTTCAGAGTCCACAGCTACAGCAATGCAACCATTCGTTGAAAATGCAAAGCACAGCCCCAAGTGCTCATTAGTGGTCGGAAAGGAAAATCCAACCTGAGCCAAGTTATTGACTTGCTCCGCTCCAACTTGAGGCAGGATTGGCTCCATTGTAGTGCGATCTCGGAAGACTATTGAACTGTCACTCAAGATTACAGCCACAATATTGTTGGATTGCAATGGAGTTAAGCCTAGGATGTGGCTAGGCGAAACCACATCAGGCTTTGGTTGAAACATCATTCGATTTACAGAAGATCCAGGCTTTGCGGGTTTGGCTTTCGAATTCAACTCATTGAACGTGGGGTGAAGAGTCGGATGCAATGTCCGCAGCTCCCAATGACTGATGACACTAAAATCTTCCCGATGCGTATGATTTGGGTGTGCTGCACTCCGATTGTTCGAAAACGCGGCGACAAGCAATGGAGGTATCCGCTCCGCCCAGCTTTTGTCGAACGAAGCAGGAAAAAGTTGAAGATGAGTGAGCTGTGCGATTGACATGTCTCTCCAGTCCGTCAAGGAGTCGATACTTGATTGGTCAAGGTTGTTTTGCGATGGAGCGAAGTATGCTACTGTACTGAGAGTAGAAGTTTCGATAGCAGGGTCTACTCCGGTCGTGACTTGTTGTCCACGGAGATTCTGCTTTTTCTCATTCCAGTTGACATGCAGACTAAAGAGCTGCAATTGTCGGGAGATGTTGTGAGTCACTAAGAGCAGTCTTCCCTCTTTGTCTGGCGCAAAAGAGGCGTGAGTAAGGAAATCATCACACGATTTAGCGATACCCAGATCAAGAGTTCTTTCAGCAAAACTCGGGCCAGCATCGTAAAGCAATCTTATCTTGCCTGAGATAGTCAAACAGATCAAGGCGGACTTGGTCTCGACAGGATGGCAGGGACCGGGCGTGCGATCATAGTCGGTTTGAAAGGACCACGCATGCGTGTCTACATTGCGCGACGCCGACCGAACATACATGGTCATTCCTTTCATGATGATGATGGGGAACCAATAGGCAGCAATGATCCTTCCCGAGTCGTCTTCATCATCCTGTTCGCAGGATCGCAAAAGTTGCATCCTACCAAAGGCTCCAGCATTGGCATAGAGAGCAATTCGACCGTAAGCATCAAAGACAGCAAGGATCGTACCACTGTTGTTCCAAGAGAGATGTATGAGATGAGGCGCTTCCGGAGCAAGCTTGACTGGAAGCGAAGTCTCTTCACCAAGGTCCCACTCCTCGCTATTGGCATTTCTACAAAACATCCGAAGATGAATAGATCGGCCACCTGCGCCTAGGTAGGCTACGGTACCAGCTTTCGACCACTCGATTTTCCTTGAAAAATGCTTATGTTAGGGAAAGGTATCTTAGTAGAGAGGAATGAACACTTATTTGCTTACTCGCAACATCCACCTAGCTGGAGCTCGACAAGCCGGTCGAGGACGGGTTTCGGTGTCGGTAAAGCTGGCACAGGCACATGGACAGCCGGCTCGCCAAAGAGATCATTCTGAACTGGCTCAGATTCTCCAAACAGATCGTCCATATAGTCTGAGTCTTTGTTCTCCATGACGAGATGCATGGGGCCCTGGTTGCAAGGCAGGCAATAAAATTAAAATCAAGACATGCGCAAAACTCCAGACATGGTATCCCAAAACGCCGCTAACACTACTCACATACGCCTCAGTTGAGGTTCAACGCTTTCTGGGAAAGGTAGCGAGGGCAGACTACGACATAAGATTGATTGCTTCTGCGGCCGGTGGAGAGGAAGTCGGCTTTGAATTGGAGATGGCGGGTGGGCTAACTCGATCTGATCTAGCCTACCATCTTACTCGAGGAGACCGCCTGGTTCGCCTCCCGTCCGGGCTTACAGGGGCCATCGACCGGGGCCTGATCAAAACAATAACAGCACATGGGCGAAGCAGATGACGTGTGAGTTTAGTCAGGCAAAATCGAAAAGGCTTGAGACGATGTGTCACATCTCGTCGCAAATGCAGGATTCATTGTCAATGTGTGTTCAGGAGAACATTGTTATCGTCGGCCTGCTGCATTGATCCCCGCAAATGTGCAGATGCATGCACGGCGGAAACACGTCGAGCAATTGTTCAGAACAAAGGAAGTATTTGTGCTGGCATTGGGCTGTCCTGAAATCAGCCGAAGAATAGCCCGCATTGAGGGGACAATAATTGCGAGCAGGCCCAAACAGTGGGTACAGTAGGACGGAGGGAGGAGGAAGAGGAGCCAAATGCCAAATAAAGCCGGCCCGCCCGCGCGCAACACCTCCAGAATCCACCATCGCGCTCCTCGCCCGCCGCTCCCCGTCTGCTCGTTGCGTCTCAGCTCCCCTCACGCTCGTTACATTCACCGGCCTCCACTCGGATGCATCTTCTGGACATCTGTCTAAATGTGTCATATATGAATGGTAATTGTTCCGGCATAAATTCGCGTGTTTGCCTTTTCCCGCATTCCTTGCCTGACGCGGTTTCCTTTCTGCGACCATGGACTCCCACGACGACGACACCAGCAGTCTCTCTGAGCTGAGCTCAGTCTTGAGTCCCATTCCATCACGATCGCCTACTCCTCCCTCAGAAATGTATCCGTCTCCGCCGCCAACGCAGCAGTCCTCGGTCGACGGAAGCCCCAGTCCGGATGACAAGAAGCGGGAATCCCCAGATGGCGACGGACCTCCACCGAGAAAACGTCGAAAGACCGACACCGACAAACCACGGACGACGCAGTATCTTGACCTCAATTCCGAAGCAGAATCGTCATCGCAGAAAGAGCAATTGGACAAACTGCTCAAGGTTCTGCACAAAAAGCGAAAAATCGTCGTGGTTGCGGGCGCCGGCATAAGCGTCGCTGCAGGCATTCCCGATTTTCGCTCCTCCACTGGACTCTTTTCCACGCTAAAGTCAGAACACAATCTCAAAGGATCTGGCAAACATTTGTTCGATGCGTCTGTATACAAAGATGATGTATCCACTTCGACCTTCCATGAGATGGTGCGCAAGATGTCCACGCAGACTAGAGCTGCACAGCCGACCGAGTTCCACCATTTACTCGCCACCCTAGCTCATGAAGAGCGACTATTACGGTTGTACACGCAAAACGTTGACGGACTTGATACGCGTCTTGAACCACTCAAGACTGAAGTTCCACTTCCCCGAAAAGGACCTTGGCCAAGAACTGTTCAGCTACACGGCGGTCTCGAGATGATGGTCTGTTCTAAATGTCACCGCCCTAGAGACTTTGAAACAGACCTTTTCCAAGGCCCGATCCCGCCCGCGTGTAAAGAGTGCACCGAGACTGATCGCGTACGCACGGATCATGCGGGCAAGCGAAGTCATGGCATTGGACGCATGCGACCGCGCATGGTGCTGTATAATGAACACAATCCCGACGACGAGGCCATTGGATCTGTAACCCAAGCTGATTTGCGGAAGCGGCCTGATGCATTGATTGTAGTAGGTACCACGCTTAAAGTACCAGGTGTAAAACGAATTGTTCGGGAGATGGCCAAAACAGTACGAGGTCGGCGCGATGGAGTTTCCGTTTGGATCAACAACGATCCCGTGCCCACAGGAAAAGAATTTGAGAATTGTTGGGACCTGATTGTTAGGGGTAGAAGTGACGAAGTTGCCAAGCTAGCAGCAATGAGGCATTGGGATGACAAGAGCTCGCCTGACAGAGAAGTCACAGAAGAGGAGTGGCAAGCACGGGGAAGCAGCCAGACGGAAGTGCTGATCGAATCGTCGCTGGAGGATCTCATCAAGTCCAATTCATCATTCAAACCCTTCAAGCCATATCACGGTTTGGCGACGCCCGTTTCTACGCCACAAAGGCCCAAAACAGAACCGGCTCTCTCCCCTCCCAGTTCGCCGATATCAACACTCAGCTTCAAATCTGAACACCTTCCGGAGTCCATTCTCGAAGCCTTGAAAGCGCCACCGAAGCTGCAAAACCCTGCAAGCAAGGGAAAGACCATTAATGATGCCCTTAAGAAAGCTGGCAAGGGAGCGAAACCGAAAGCTCCACCCAAGAAACGTGCTCCGAAAAAGAAAATGGAGGTCCATAATGCCAAGATTAACTCGGCATTCAAGCAGACCAAGCCCGCGACAACAGGTAGCAAGGACTCTAAGCTATCTGGGCCTTCCGGGTCGCCAGACGAGAAAGCCAAACCCAAGACCCGAGGAAGACCGACGAAGAAGTCGTCAGTACCAGCGGTTCAGACAAATGTTCATCCACTACCTATGCACGACTTATCGCCTCAGGATCCACGGAACAACACTTCTCCCCCTTTCAAGCCACCGAATATTGACCCTGACCTTGCCAATGGCAAGACAAAAGGCGTTGTTGTTGAATCTCCTATGACGCCACAAACTCTCGAAAACCCACCGTCTCCAGATGAGTATTATGAGCGAAGGCGACGAGAGACCATCTCACCGAAAGGGAATATACCCGAAGATATGCGGCGGCTCATGGACGTTGCGTAAGAGGTGGTTGTGTTTCGCCACTGCATTTCACGTGCATTGCTCTTGTGCATTGCTCTTGTGCATATTTGCTCTATTCGTATTTGATCATCCGTTACGGTTTCGGAGGTAGTCTGGACTGTCTCTGTGCATTTGCATGGCGCATATCGACTTGTCACTAGGATGCATTGCAGCATTATCTTTATACCCCACTTGGGTCGTGGAAATGGCATGGCTGGGTCGGAGGCATGCTCTGTGTGTTTATTTACGAGAACTGCTATAGCTTGCCCAATTCGTTAGATTTCATGATGACTATATAATCGGTTTTGAGACTTTCCAGATGCGGTCTCATGTAATTGATAATTGCCCCTTCGTCCACGCTACCAGAGGAGCCCCCAAGACACCACATGTGAGACTCAATCCATCGCCCTTGATCTAGTTGCAATGGCCGCCGAATGTAGAACTTAAGTTGGCGAATATTGCCCCAACGGGCTTGCCCCCGTCGATCTTACATAGATTAAGCGATCCGCGCCCAACGACTTGGAACAGTACAATGACTGCACCTCCTCTGGTCATTCGGAATTTGACCGCCAATGCTCTTGAGTTGAAAATCGTTGAACGATATGAAGCACCCGGAGCGTCTCTGACGCAAGGCTACAGTGTTCTATCAAGCATTACCAAAAATTTTACGAACGTTACGTCTCTTTTGACGAATGCAACTGCTCCGTCGAACCACCAATTAGCAGAGCATGTGCATAGTTTTCACCGTCAAGATGCTTCGGTCAAGCTTGATCCATTCTCAATCGTCAAAACAGATATCAAAACTACCGACATACGTCCAGACGAGATCTTGCGATTGACTATCGATCAGGATGGCGAAAGACACCGGATTGATATTCCTCCCTCAAACAATGCATCCCAGTCATTAGTCCCCCTTACCCCAAATCCCCGCTTTCATTTTACGGGGGTCTTTCTTCCACAAGAAACATATCTCTCAATCTATTCTTCTGCAAATTTGAATTCGTGGATGCAAAAGCTCAACGATGCCACACCTCTCTCCGGCCTTTCTATCCCCGGCACGCATAACTCACCCACATCTTACCGTGCACTACCATCCGTCCGGTGTCAAGCCGTGAATCCTCTCACGCAGCTCGAAAACGGCGTCCGCTTCTTCGACATCCGCGTCCAGCCCGAAAACCCGCACGACCCGAGCAAAGACGGCCTCCTCCTCGTGCACGGCGTCTTCCCCATCTCTCTCACGGGCGCCAAATACCTCCGGCCTCTCGTCACCGACATCCTCGCCTTCCTTGACGCCCACCCTTCCGAGACCATCATCCTATCCCTCAAGCGCGAAGGCCCGGGTCCGGCTACAGATCAACAACTCAGCACCATCCTGCACGACCACTACGTCCAAAAAGACCCTAACCGCTGGTACACCGACTCCACGATCCCCACCCTCAGCTCCGTCCGCGGCAAGATCGTCCTGCTCCGCCGCTTCGCCCTCTCCGAGCACCTCGAGCACCTTTACGCCTCACGCGCCAGTGCCAGGGCCAGCGACGGCGACGGCGATGGCGGTGGTGGAGGCTGGGGCCTCGACGCCACCCGCTGGACCTACAACACCGCGCACGACGACGCGCACCCACCCCTCAGCGTACAGGACTTCTGCGAGGTGCTCGCCCCTGCCGCAATCACGCAGAAGATCTCGTACGCATGCGCGCACCTCGCACGGGCGGCAGCATGCATCGCGCCGCTACCAGGCGTCACGACGGATGTGGCGAACCCAGTGCCGCCGGGCCCGCTGTACTTGAATTTCTTGAGCGCGAGCAATTTCTGGCGGGTCGGGTGCTGGCCGGAGCGGATTGCGGCGCGAGTGAATCCCGCGGTGGTGCGGTACTTGTGCGTGCGGCATGGGTGTGATGGCGAGGGGAGGGGGATTGTGGGGGATGCGGCGACGGGGGTGGTGGTGGTGGATTGGGTGGGGGAGGGAGGGGATTGGGATATTGTGAGGTGTATTGTTGGGATGAATGCTAAGTTGGAAATGAGGGAGAAGAATATGAAGTGAAACCCAGAAGAGCGTACGCAAAGACTGGACGTGCTGGTCGCTGTAGTCGCGAGGCGTTGCAAGCCACGGTCCTGTAAGTTTTTTTTGAAACCGTGTTAAGGATGTAATTAGACTTTTCTCGGCTGGGAAGCATAGACGCTGCTAGGAAAATTTTATAGATCTAATGAACTGAAAAATGCTCGCAATTGACTATCAGGGTATTACGCCTTGGGCATGTCATGGTTAAGAAACACCAGCTCTTGATTCGATCCAGTCCCTCATCCCAAACATGGAGATAAAGTCGAGAGAACAGCTGCACATGATCGCTGTCTACCATGAGCACTACCTGGAAGATAAGCGTCCAGATCGTCGCTGACCGTCTTTCGCAGCATTCTTCGTGGGCCTCTTCTGCTGCTTTGACACTGGCTTTGCCTCTTCCCGATCTTCCTTTTTAACGGGTCCTTTCTTGGTAGACTTCGCCCGCTTGGAGACCGGCTTGATCTCTTCCTCGTCATCCTCCGATTCCTCCCTAACTTTATTAGCTATTTCTTCATCATCGACACCGTTACTCTTAGCGCCCTTCTTGACACGAGTTTTTGCAGGTCGAGCCGAGGGCTTTTTATCATCCGCTACTATATCGTCCCCATCCTCCTCGGCTGATTTCTTTTGACGCTTCCGGCCTCTCATAGGCTTCGAAGTCGGGTTGTCTGCCTCGTCTTCAACATCTGCGGCTACTTGACCGGTCTTCTTCTGAACGCTTGGGACGACTGCTGATGTTCTTCCTCCGACTTTGAGATGAACGATACGCTCTCCAGTAGGGAGCTTGTCGCCACCGTCTTTACCTTTTCCCCAGCGGTGCTTCATTAACCAGCTCTCTGGAAATTTTGAACTGTCGGCATGTGTGTCCACTGCAGTTGTACATACATCGACGAGGGAATCGTGAAGAGTTTTGATTTGCTCGTCAGGAAATGTGTGACAATACTGCTCGGGATGTATTTTGGCTTGATAGAGTATCTCATCAGCGACCCAATTCCCAACACCGCTAATGCATGATTGATCCAGTAGTAATGCTTTGATGGGTACTTTCTTGCTCCGCATCTTATTTGCGAGCCAGTCCACGGTGAGAATGTCTTTATCAATCACAGGGTCTGGACCGTTCTGGCTTAGTGGCGGAGTTTTTCGCATCATGTTTCCATCAACATGGACGAGTTGGATCCTTCCGAGACGGCGAGGGTCGACAAAGGCGACCTCACATTTGGGTTCACCTGAGAGTTGAAGGATATATTTCCAGTATTTCGGCGGCCATTCGGCATCAGAAATGCCTTTATCCTTTTGTGGCTTGTAGTAGGCAGTGTCATCATTCGAGAATTTCATCCAGCCTGACATGCCAAAGTGCATCAACTATCGTACGGATTAGTCATGGTTTCGAGCAGAAAGAAAGCGAAGGTAAACAGACGGGATGAGGCAAAGAGTCAAGCTCAAGCCAGAAATATTTGCCCTGCTGTTTTGCGTCGACTATTTTCTTCCCCTGCACGGCATTCTGGAACTTGGCTGCGCTGCATTGGACTTTGCCATAAACGATTTCGTCTTCCTGGGTCTTGACTGCATTGATGGTACGGCCGACGGCATGCTTTTTGAGGTAGTGAATGATTCGCGCCACTTCTCCAATCTGAGTAAAGTAATCAGCCTCTGGATCCATGTGATCTTTTAAATAAGGAGCGGATTTCACCTCAGGCATGGTGGATAAGGCTGATTGAGCAAGCCAGCAATAGAATTGTGCGAAACAGGCACCAACACTTGCTCTATGCCTTCGCTTCCTCTTCAATCACGGGTCAAAATCCCAAAACGATGCGCTTCTCAGCTATTGTTGCGACGCGTCGGGGTATAGTACTCAAGAGACGTGACTCCCACGCGGCCCCCAATCCACCACCCGCGTCAAGAACTTTACGTCATGAGCAGGCCCCTTACCATACACTTACATTGTATCAGTGATCACTTTGATGCTTCCAAATCAACCAATGGCCTCGCATTCCTCATCAAAACCAAACTCTAAAGGAATTCTAGGTATGACTCAATGCAGGTAAGCCGTAAGGTGTGTTTGTACTTCGTACCTTGTAAGTACGGTATGCGGAGCCATGCTAGTCTGTGCCGCAGTTCGCACCACTTTGATAAGGGCACAGTCGACCTCATAATTGATTGATTTTCAAACTTGAAATTTTCATCTTCTTTCCCGTCTTCGAGTAGAGTAGAGAGTTCAAAATGCACTTGCGTTCATCCCTTCTCTTGGTCGTCCTCTGTACGGCCTCAAGCTTCGCCCATTCGGATGCCGATGAAAAACAGCAAATATTCTCCACCGAGCACTTGGAGGAGCTTCAACGGAAATGGGATACCGATGTAAACATATCTGAGGCCTTGCATTCTATTCCGTAATCATATGCTCATTCTTGCTTTGCTGAAATAGTTCCCATTTTCTGGCATTTCAACATTTGCCCATCTTCCCCACGTCAGATGTTTAAGTAGACCGGATACACCTTATGATATTGCCATTCTAGGCGCCCCGTTCGATACTGCAGTGAGCTACAGACCCGGTGAGTACGCTAGCCTTCATCCTTCCAGGAGAGATGAGCTTCTCTCGCGTGCTATTTGCTTCAATTCGATCCTCAAGTTACCGCAATCTCCTTCGTCATTAGATTTACCCTCATTTCCATCTAACCTCCTGAGAAGGAGCTCGCTTCGGCCCTCGTGCCATCCGAGCAGCATCCTCCCGGCAAAGCTCCATGCGCGGTATCAATCCCCGCGCTGGAATCAACCCGTACAAATCCTGGGCCCACATCCTCGACTGCGGCGACATCCCCATCACCCCCTTCGACAATGCCCTCGCCCTGCGCCAAATGAGCGAAGCATTCCTCGAGCTCGGCACCCGCACCCCGCCGCCCTCCTCCCTCGCCTCCTCCTCCTCCTCCTCCCCCTACCTCCGCGCGTCCAGGCTCATCACGCTCGGCGGCGACCACAGCATCGCGCTGCCGGCCCTGCGCGCCCTGCACGCCAAGTACGGCCGCCCGGTCTCAGTCGTGCATTTCGACGCCCATCTCGACACCTGGCACCCGGCCAAGTACCCGTCAGCCTGGTTCGACCCGGACGAGCCGACGACGCAGTCCTTCTTCAACCACGGCAGCATGTTCTGGATGGCGGCGAGGGAGAGCCTGATCGCGAACGGGTCCTCGGTGCACGCGGGCCTGCGCTCCCGCCTCTCGGAGGGCGACTACGAGGACGATACGGCGCAGGGCTGGACCCGGATCGCGACGGATGATATCGATGAGCTTGGCGCGGTGGGCATTGCGCAGCGGATTGTGGAGCGGGTGGGGACGGAGAATCCGGTGTATCTGTCGATTGATATCGATACGATCGATCCGGGTCTTGCACCTGGTACGGGGACGCCTGAGCCCGGTGGATGGACGACGCGGGAGTTGGTGAGGATTCTGCGGGGCATTGATGGGTTGAATTTGGTGGGGGCGGATGTGGTGGAGGTGGCGCCGAGTTTTGATGGGAATGGGGAGCAGACGGCGTTAGCAGCGGCGCAGGTCGTGTTTGAGATTTTGACTAGTATGGTGAAGAGGGGAATGGTAGAACAGGAGATTGTGATGGAGAACGAAAGGGAGAATGGAAAGGATGAGCTCTGATAGCATAGCAAAACGTCATGGAAGATCTTGAGTGGTGAGGTGAGATCGAATATGCCGCTCTGCGGAGCTTCGGAAGTGCAGTATTGTTACTCTATCTCGTCTATGACCAAACAAACCTGCGTAAGGACTCTCGAGATCTATTAGACGCTCTAGAACAGATTGAAACAAAGGAAGCAACTTGATTCGTGCGAGCCTGCGCCAATGAAATCTGTGAAACTGAAAGCCAGTGGTCTGTGACAGTCTTGGATTTTTCTTCCCGAAGGGAATGCCAATACAGAATTCTTTCAAAAACATCCGCCCGTGAAAATCTATGGGGTATCTTGTCTATCGGTGTAGAATGAAACGGGCCTTGATCCGTTCCGCAGCCATCAAGAATAAATTGGGGTGAGAAGTGCTCAAGCAATAAAGAAGAAGAGGGGAAAAAACGGGAGCAGATATCTACTCCACCAGTGCAGGCAGCTTTACGTCCCACGAAACAAGCTGCTCGTCCGTTCGTACCGAAAGTTCATAGGACTCATCTTCCTTCGCATTCAGTATGCCAGGAGATCGCGCCTCAACCGCCAAATTCATTATTCTCCCCTCCACACGCCTAACGAAGCTGGGAAAATAGTGAACCTTGCCGATCTCACTCTGCTGCAGACTCGTCAGCTTCGCCGCCGTCTCTGCAGCCGGCCACCGACAGAGATACACGCGTCCGCTCGGGGTGGCGGTCGTTGTGAAATCTGGGTCCCACACCGCGAGCAGGTGTCCATCGGACGAGAGCGCGGTGCGCGTGTCGCGGGTGCATCTACGGGGGAAGGGGGCGGAGAGCACTTCGAACCATTGACGTGGAAGGAATGGGCACCACTGCGCAGGCACTGCGCCGGTGATATGCGGTTGTGAGCCGTCGGGATTGCAGAAACCGGTGTAGTAGAGGAATGGAGCGAAACCTTCTGGGTGGACGACGAAGGGAATGCCGGCAGAAGTGGCAGCCTCGGGGAAAAGACGCATATGGTGTGGTTGTAGGACAGTGTTGGCTTCGCCGTAAGGAGCAGAGAGTTGAATTTGAGCAGAGTCCAGATAGATTTGGTGAGTTGCGCTCTGCCAGTATGCGAATGTGTCTGATTCCTTGCTGTCTGGTTGGCCGAGATAGATAACGTGTCCCTTAGACAGTTGCAACCGCAGCAAGCGGTCTCCGTTGCCAAATTCGACACCCACTACATAGTCGCCGCACGCAGGTACCAGCCACTTTGATATTGGCGCGATCGTGAGCACGCCGAGTTTGTAGATTTGTATAGTTCTTTCCAGCGCGATCGCGACAACAGTTTTGTCGGCAGAAATGGCCAACTCGAAACACGCGTTTGGCGCCGACTTAAACCATGGTCCCGGGCCCAGCATCCACTTATAGCTGTTCGTTGGTTGTTCATGGATAGTCTTGAAATCTTCGGCGGTGGTGTCATAGACTGTCAGCAAACCTCCATCCAAAGCCGCTAGCCTGGAACCGTCAGAGCCGACTGCAAGCTTCAATTTGTTTGACTTCTTGATGTATTCGGTGGGAGACTCCTCGCGCTTCTCTAATTGCATGCCCAGCATGTTGATGTATGTGACCTTGTCAAACATAACGCGGTACCAATTCAAATCTTGCCGAAGGTTGGGATCTTTTGGCTGGGTAACGGGTAAATTGTCCAATTGCTTGCGTAGGACCATAACATCGTTGGAAGTTTGACACCACCACCTGGATACCTGACGCGCGGCGTAGAAGTCTCGAGGATCGAGAAGGTCGTATACGAGGTGAAGCAACTCGGTAGGGAGGGTAGCGGCAGCCATTGTCTCTGCTGGTTGCTGCAGTCGTCAAGTTGCTCAAAGCGATCGGCATTCAAAAGAGCTGAAGCCGTCGTCGCGGACTGGCGCGCGCACCCGGATGTCGCGCCATTGATAAGGAAGTGCACCGATATGACTCCTGATTACGTGCTCCGGAGGTGGAAAGAAAGGATAAATTTCTCTGACACCTGTCTGACGTGTTAGGAAGAAGCTCGGATCCAGTCGGTGGAGCTTTGACCAACCACGCGACGCTTTGGGCGGCGACCCGTATACGACTTGAAAGAAGGCATTGTCATTAGAGTCCTGGTTGGGACCAGGGTGTTCTTGCGGCGTCGCTCGGACTGCCGGAGAGAAACAGAGGAGCTGAGGTTGATCGGTGTGATCTCGTAGGATTTTCGGGGCGGGAGGCAAACCAGCTGGTTGGGACCAAGATCGGCAGCCCTGCATCTCTCCCATCTAAAAATGGCCACTTCCTCATCAGTGGGTGAGTGTGTCAGCACTCAGAATTTCACCGGTGACACGAATCGGCGGTAAGCTTTCCATCTGGTTGCAAATTAGTATAGCAGTGCTATGTGGGCCCATGCTTGCGGTCTATCTCTCTTCACCGCTTCCATTGTCCACCATGGCTGAAGTCCAAGCTCCAATTGACGCT
This sequence comes from Astrothelium subdiscretum, assembly GCA_021030935.1. Classification (NCBI taxonomy): domain Eukaryota; kingdom Fungi; phylum Ascomycota; class Dothideomycetes; order Trypetheliales; family Trypetheliaceae; genus Astrothelium; species Astrothelium subdiscretum. Next base: position 69,950 of record JAGFMW010000077.1, on the reverse strand, counting down.
ACTGCGTACTTCACTTCTCAACTACAGCTCTCGCCAGACCATGGTATGCCAAAACGAGGAGTCCTCTTCGTCGGAGGCTCGCTTTGCGGGCTCATACCGCGCAAAGTGTTGAAGCGACTTGGATACAATGTTCGCATCCTGGAGCAGAGTAAGAAATCTACTCGATTCGGATAAGCTGCTGGCATCGGCCGTATCGCGGAACCGTAAGTATTTCTGGACAGATTTGATCGTTTGAACGGCCAACCTGCGGCTTGCTTCGCACACGGAATCGGATGGATGGATTGTACCTTGGAATTTCCAACTGGAGTCAAAGTGCCATGGAAATTATCAAGCTGAGACGTTCAAAGCCAATTTTGTTGGCTTGATCAGACCACATGCGCCAGCAACAGTTCTATCAATTGAGAATGAAAGCGACGCGATATATGAAATCGGGAAGAGAGTTACAAATATCATGGAGGTATGAGCATCTGTACGGAAAGTGACCGTTCAATACCAAGAACACTTTACCGGTGAAATACAAGATGGAAAGGTTGACTTGGTCATTGCTGCCGATGGTGTTGGAAACTCCACTGTAGCGCAATCACTGTCTTCGGCTATCGAACGACCGAACTCTGGCCATGGAGGATAGAGAGGTACTTTATAAGAGCGGGATGCATAAGATAAGGTTTTGCGACTATGTAAGGACCTTATGCTTTACGTCAGCATCGAAACAACCTATTTATTATGGAAGGAATATGTTTCTGGAGTTCTGCAGTTGGCAGTCCTGCTACCTTCACGCAGACGGTGATTATTGAGGCCTATCACCAAAGACATGCATGTTATGCTAATTTCCTGAGCAGTTACGCCATTCCAGGTGAACGTTTCACCAATATTGTTTGGTACACAAATATGAAAGCTATTACTCCAAAGTATACTGCTTCTACAACCGATGTGAACGGACACAAATACCAGTAGACGTTGCCACCCGGAAAAATCAATCGGATAGTGCTGGGAAGCTCAAGAAGATCGTTCCTCCTTCCAGTTTTGCTTAGGGAACCTTTGGACAAAATCAATGAACCATTCATTGCCACTTGCAGTGACGCCCTGGCACTGTAAGCGCGCTACATCGGTAAAAAAGTTTGCTCCTCGGAGACGCGCTACGTCTGCTACGCCCCAACGTAGGATCGGCGACTACATAGGCCGCACACAGTATTTTGGTGATGGGAAAGGTCCTCAAGGACCAGCAAGACTCGGATACGTGGGAGCGTAATAACCTGAGATTTGCAACAGGAAGTAAGATGGCTGGCATTGTCTGGAAGTGTTCCTGGTTGACGAAGCAGGTGAGATCCCTTGGAATCCAGGGTATATAACACTGGACTGGACCCATGGGCAGCCTCTTGCTAACGTAGATAGGTGAATGCGTCACTACATTCAGTGAATACATATGCCATGGCGTATCTCGGACGGAACGAATGACCATTGAACTTGGACATGGGGACGCGGATAAGGCTCGGTCAGAGGGAAGTTCTTTGTGTGAGAACACTCGCGACCTACAGTACAGCCAGCACTTTGCAATTTCTTTTCTTTAGTCCCTTGGGCTAAAAGTAAAATATGATATCCACAATTACATGTTGTTATATCGATAATACACTTCAATATATACAGTACCGCGGGACTTCTCCTAAATTCTGGAAAGATGAGCCCGAGTTTCAAAGCTTTACCCTACACAGTCCTTTGTCAATGATGCAGCGATCCAATTCCAAATGCTGCGTCTCCTCGCTATGTACAAGATGCGTCGTGAATATTATTTATTTCCCTTGGCTCCTGAGAGATTGCTTGCTTTTTGCACCTTTCAATGCACTAGCCTGACTTGAGGCCCGACTCCTCGCAAAGCTGTCCTTCGTATTGACTCGGTCAATATCATATGGATTACTCTCATATCGCCTGAGCTCGTTTTGCCTTGCTCTTCTGCCACTCCCCCCGGTCTTGATCTTCTCAAACCTTGGCTGCTCGTCCTCCTCTTCATTCGTGCGCTCTCGCGCCTTCTCAACCTCTTCAGAATCGTCGCCATCCTGATTCTCCTCTTCATAGGAGTAGTCGAGGGCTTCTTGCTCCCTCTCCTCTTCTTGCTCTTTGGATTCGCCCGCGTTGGCGCTCTGATCTCGAATCCTCTGCATAAAGGCGTCGGCTTCCGCAGCGAACTTGCAGCGTTTCCGAATGGCAGGCCCATATTTGTAGAAGAGGAAGGGAAAGGGGACGCAGATCAAGGCAAGAAACGCCGGGATCATCGAGGCCCAGTGAATACCCAGATTATCGTACATGTAAGTCGTGAAGAGAGGGAATACAGCGCCGAACAGAGAGCGAATGACAGCATTGGCAGCCAAACATGAGGCCGCAAAGATCGTGTACGCATCGATGAGATAGTTCATGATTGCCAAGAAAACCAGTACCATGCCGAAACCGAATGGAACACCGGCCGCAATGGACGCCATAAATTGGATGCTCGGATAATTGGTCCATGCAAACCAGATCAGGCCAATTGGAAGCGCAATCCCACCAATCATACCCGGAGGCAAGCGAGACTCGGGAGGAGCAAATCCTTTATGTGCATCGACGACTTTGACATATCGTTTATTATCCCAGATGCTGTAGCTGACAGCGATAAGCATACCTACCGCGATACCAAGGAAGGCCAGACCGCCAATGCCCTCACTCCAGCCCCGGTTCTCCTGGTAGACGATGGGAAATGCGGCAAACATCATGTAAAGAGTTCCATAAACAATGGCCATGTACACGGAGAGCAGAAATACGATCGGCTCACGGAATAAGAGAACCCACGGGCGAACGAGAGAGGTCGACAAGGCGTGCCCAAGTGTGGTGGCACCTTGTTCAATATCACCCTTGCTCCTGTAAACTTTGCCTGTCATCTTTGAAAGTTTGGCAGCACGTTTTTGTAGCAGCACTGGTGCGTATGTCTCTGGAATGATAAGCGTTCCGGCTATCCATAGGACACCAGTAAAGATGGCCATTAATCCTTCAACCCAACGCCAGCCTTCTGTCTCACCCAAGAACCCACCGACGATCGGACCCCTAAAATCCTTGTAAGAGTATGGTTTAAGCATTTGTTCGAGCTCACAAGAGAACTTACAGCACAGGACCCATGAAAGGCGCAGCAGCAAAGATACTGAGGGCCAACCCACGCTCTTTCGCTGGAAACATATCGGCAATTACACCTCCAGCATTTGTCAACGGTGAGCTGCCAAACGATCCGGCAAAAAACCTTAGGATAATGAGAGTCCAGATATTTTGCGAGCCCGCCGCTCCGGCATTGAATGCGGTAAGCGCACCGTATGTGATGGTATACAGAGCTTGTCGTCCATAAAGTTCACTCAGGGGTGCCCATAACAGAGGCCCAATTGCAAATCCTAAGACGAACAAGGAAACACCCAGTGTGACTATTTCTTCGCTAGCACGAAATTGTTCAATAATTTGCTCTATACCTCCGGTGTATGCCGAGGAGACGAATGCGACCGCAAGCGTCGCAACGGCGGCAAGCATCGTCAGAGTCCATTTCTTAATCGTCGAAAAGAGCATAGGGTTTCGAGGGTCGTTCTCGATCCATGTGACGACGTAGGGCGATTCTTCCGTTCCTTCACCATCATATTGCCTGACGCGGTATTAGTCTTGAATGCGCATCAGAGTCCGACATCAAGAAGCCCATAACCATACCATTTCAAGACTTCAGGGGTAACGAGTCCTTGTTCGAAGACCAATCGCCAATGCGGTACTGAAGCCGGACCTTTCCCTGCAACGCTGTTGGCTTCAGGGTCTTTTTCCCTCGACGGGGCCATTTCTTTGGATGAGCGGAACGCCCCGGACGGCTATTGTGGATGCGCCTCGATGACAGATGGATTAGAATATGGGCGGAAATGGCGGAACCAGAATACTGCGGGATCAGTTGCGTCTCAAGTATTCGCAAAACAAATCCACGCCACCGGAGCACTTGCGGAGCTTATGACGTCTTTAGATTTGGGAGTGGACTGGGGGGTCGAAGGCCATTTCGCTTTGCAGATGGCTGAGGAAAAGGGACTGCGTTCTTAAGAGTGGGAGCACTGGTTCTGAAGAGGAGCCAGACATCGGATGTGTTTTTGCCATCTTCCGACGACCTGTCATTGCAAGCTTCCACAATGCAAAATAATGTTGGAGTATGGGACTTTGTGAAAAGGCACGAACGACTCGCGATCCACTTCCACCGAGGACGAAAATCTCGTGGAGTGGGAGACACGGACGCCTACCGCATCGACCGTTGCCGTGGCTTCCGAACGGTCGGACTAGTCTATGTTAGGCCAGATGAGCGCCCCAGCACTCCAGGATACGGTAACAGAGATATTAACAATGCCCATTGATTGGTTCATCTACAATCCAATTGGTCGGATCTACCAATGTATGACCGACTGCACTGACCCAAAGACGGAGAGTCGGTGCCTCACTAAGAGCGAAGTCAGCGCATGCGATGAACCCGAGGTGCCGACGTCATGGCGCCAGGGTAGCTCATCACTCTTTTTCGAAAGGAGACAGGACTTTACGACATCCGTTTCAGTTGTTAATAGGTAATAGTGCTCAGCAACGACCATGTTTCGCATATCAATTTATAGTCCACGATTCAACAGCGGATATGCTCGGAAGACTGTGTAAAGCAACCCTCCAGCGACTATAAGGAGAAAAAGGGATTTCCATCGCCTGGAGAAATCTTGACGTCTAGGGATTGGCGCATTCTCATACTCGTAGTCTGATGCTTTCTGTTTCCTGTGTCAGCCTTCAATTGGATTAAATACGGGCTCAAAGCGCACCTTAGCTTCGAGGTCGACCAAATCGGAGTCTTCGCTCATATAGGTACCGGACGACGGGATTTTGACGGCAGAAATTGATTTGATAGACAAAGAAAAAGCACCTTCTTGGTCTCCAAAGAAGCTGCTACTGCGTCAGCTACGAGCGCCGTTGATCATAATCAAAGGACCATCACCTTCGCATCATTAGACTGAATCGCTTCACGGAACTCAAGTTCAATGGTGCAGCGTCTTTCTTTTCGCGACCACGGTAAGTGGGTTTCAGTGCTTTGAACGGGATGACTACGGCGTTTATGTCATCGGCGCCACTACTTTTTGATTCCAGCGTAAAGTCGTATTCGTATGAAATGGAAGATTGTTCTCTCCCATTATCTGGATTCTTGGAAAGTAGATTGTCTTTTAAAATGAGCGTGTATCTCTTTGCTATTAGATAGTCAGAAATTTTGATTCAACTTTTCGAGCAGTAAAGACGATCATACAATCAGATTTTGTGACCTCGATTCGGATGCCATCGTAATCGGATAGGTCCCATGAGCGGTTCTCTCCAGTAGTCCGTTGGCTTGCAAAACCGGCTCCTCCGAGCGTCTTAACGTCAAGCTCGCCGTGGAACCGTGCAACGGGTTCGAACGCGTTGCATTCTAGAAACGACTATGGACCAGCATCAATTGTTTGCTGATTTATCACACCAGTACAGGATTATAGTAATGCGCTTGTAGCTTACCCGTGAACTCCCGCCGCGTACCCGATCATCACTGTCGGTCCAGTCTGCTGGTGTCCAGGGTCTGGCATGTTAACGAAGTAATTTCTGAATCGATTGGACGAGTTCTCACGCACTCCTTGCCTCCAAACAGAAACATGACTACCTTTCCAACCTAGTGGCTCTTCTGTGGATAGAGGCTCTTCCGCAGATTTGATTGAAGGAACGTGATAACAGTAAGGTAGGTATTGTTTTGGGAAAGAGCACGTTGTATGGAGCAATGACATCAACATTTGCACCTAAACTCGTAAGAAGCGGCGCCATGACCACCACCGCCGCCATCCTAGAACCCCAGGTACTTTGCATTCACTACAACCGGCTTAAAGAACGCTACAACTTCCTGTGGCGCCGCTGATTGCACGCCTAAGTTTCAGAGAAAAACATACATGTATTACAAGCATTGGCTAGAAATTTCGCGCCTTATACTTCGTATGTTGGTATGCTACGGTAGACCCTGTAACCGGGTTCGGATGTGAAACTGACCACCCTTCCAGGCTGAAAGTTTCAGCTTTCGTCTATCCTGGTAAAAGCAAAAGGGGCTATAAGACATCGCGGACAGAAAATCTCGGCGAAATGTGGCCCATGCTGAGCTGAATGCCACGAGGCTCCCCAGCAGGTGCAGGTCCGCGTGGCCTGCGCAAGCCACCACGATCGCAGAATCTCTCGAAGTGGTCGGTGCGGTAGAGCACGAGATCGCTTAAGGTACCATTACTCTTTCTTTTAGGTAAACAAGATATCCAATCAATTTTCAGGAGAAATGAGTCCATTTCTTCCAAGGAAAAATCTACATACTACCCAATGCCCAAAGACAAGAAGTATCCGCGTTCATTGGAGCGATCGCGGTGGCGATAACGAGAGTTTCCGATTGCTCCGCAGGGTTTTGCCCTCGTGACTCTTCCCAAACTCCATGCTCTTGAGGGTTCATAATTTTCGTGTCTCCCTAAACTCCGATGCTATGCAGACTAAAGGCTCGCTATGCCAGATCAACGGCGTTAAAAAAAAATAAGTGAATAGAAGAATGAATGAGTTCCCCGGGCGAAATGACGCTCTTATCGAAGAAAGCTGCTGCGCTACCCCGTAATTCCTGCACAACAATGCCCAACTGCAGACCTCGAATATTTCCGCCTCTTTAGATCATTCTCAAGGGCGGTGTACCCGGCAGGGAAGCTGGTGTTGATGGGTACGCGCCGGAGTCTACCGGTGAACCAGCGCATGACTGATCCAAGGACTCAGAAAGGGGTGGTGTCTGAGAGAGAGGTGCCGTCAGCGACTGCTGGGTCAAGAAGTTGCGCTGGCAGTTTCATGCAAGCTGGTAACGATTGTGAGGGTGTATTACATGAGCATTTGACTCCTGATATGGCTGTGGTGCTGGGATATCGATTCCTGCCATCGAGGCGTAGCTCATGCTAAAGGGATTGACCTCGTCATCACCGTAGTATTCCGGCTTAGCAGGCGCCATGCTCGGCAAGCCAGACCCGTACTGTGGTGGTATCGGCGGAAGGTACGGAGTGTACATTGGCATCTCGGCCGAGCTGAGGGGCACATTGTGATATCCCGTATGGTGGGGATACGTCGAATATCCAGACTCGTTTGACGATGAATAAGATGAATAGGAAAATGGTGGCGGAGAAGTTGAAAGCTGACGCGTGTACTGATGAGAGAACATGCCTCGTTCTTCGGGTGCTTGACTGTATTGGTTTTGCATCAGATCCGGACTCCTCCGGGAAAGATACCGTGCGGTTTCCCGGCTGTCGGACTCCTGCCTCAGAGCAGGGACGTCTTCCTGTTTGATCGGAACAGCATGGTCGAGCTCCTGAGGATGCTGCTCGGGAGAAGCGGAATTGGAGGCAGCTCTTCGCTCAAGGTCCTCGAGCCTCTTTTTTAACTTCTTGCCTGGAAAAGCGTCAGTATTAAGCTGGAGCAAGCGAGGACAATTCATATGTCAATTCCCACTTACGATAATTGCGCTGAGCAATGCGGTTCTGTATTCTCCTCCTCTCGGCAAGATCTGAAATCTTGGTCCAGTCCTCATTTGGATTTGCACTGGCACTGAAAGCACTGCTTGTGGCATGACTGCCTGAGTACTTGTGCGTGGTAGGTGTGGCATATGCGTACGCATAGCTTGGATGTCTGTCGTGTCTTTGCATGGTGGTTGATCCTCTGGGACAAATACAGCAAGGCAGTGATGATCCGTGGTGTGAAAAAGAAAAGTTGAGACGTAGGTGAAAGCAAGAGTTGGAGCTTTCTATGGAGTGTTTAGGGTCCCAACTCGATGGGCCTTGAGATGGAGAGTTCATCAGCTATTTATCAGCTCGTCCGCTCCGTCCGCTACAACTCCGCAACATCATCACCAGCGAGGATAGTGACCCCTGCTAGCCCAGATGCCATGCTCAGGGTGCTGCAAGCCGCCTGCATCCCTACGCATATCCCTGTTGGGCTTTCGGCGGTAACTTAGACGCGAACCGGCGTGCGTGCACTACCTATGCGAGCTTAGCAATACGATCCAAAAGAAGAATGGAAGAAGCCTTAATTTGGCGCTACAGGGCTGAAAGCCGCTAGCCTGCTCAGGCAAGCCTTCGCAGGACGTGCAGGAATGCCTGGACCGGTGTGGACTGGTGGAAGAGTCACACTCGCACCGACCGGAAACAACGGTGAATACGTACGTCAACTGCAGAGGCGAAGCGGCGGTATGGGTTCAGTTGTCTTCTGCGACACTCGAATGCAGTAATTGTTAATCATCTTGGAGTCTTGGGCGATTAGTCAACCTCTGGCCATTTGTCACCCCCAGCCAGCCTTGCGTGGCCGCCGCAGACATTGCTCATCTCAAATTGAGTCGTGCCCTCGAACCAGACGATTTTAGAAAATGCGCTTGATGCGGTTCATCGGAGGTTGGATACGGCGTCGACGGTAGCATCGTGCAGCTTTCCAAATCAACGCCCATCCACCGGCCCCGATCACGGCTTGGTACGGCAGCTCGCATAAAAATAACGAGCACAGGAAGGAAACGGCCCTCGTTTAGTGGCGGGCCAATGTAGACAAGGCTGAGGATTCACCGCTGGAGCGAGCAGCTGGATCGCGTTGAACGTGGCAGCTTCACTTCGGAAAGGCGGTCACCCCCGCCAGCCCTCGTGCGCACGCCCACCTTGGCTTGCAGTCCTGTTCAATTTGGACGGCGTCTGCGAGCGTTTGCTTTTTCGGAACTAGTCCGCCCCTCCAACCCCAACCTTGGAGACGTGCGGCAACGACATCACCTTGGCGAGGGTGGGGGCTGCGTCGGGGGACCGATCGAGGAGCTCGGTCAGATCTCTAAATTTGTGTCCAACTCGCTCATCGACAACCTTCTAGAAATATGTCCACTAAATGCGCTTTTCTCGGCTAGCGCCACGAGCCTCCTCAATTCAAGGGTCTTACTCTCTTCCGTCTGACCACCAGCCCTACAAGGAACGCTCGACGCCTTGCATGATAGCACCCGCATGCCTACCCAGCGTGCTGGAGCAATCGACATACAGTCAGCACCTTCTGTCGGTGAGGAGGATACTCCCGAAGCTTCTCCAATTCTTCTGGAATGATTGCACCGGTAAGACCATTCCGCTCTGAACAGCATTTGCGAAGGCGAAAATCGGCCGACTAGGCCTTGGAGGAAATGAGTCTCTTAGCGAGGGTCTTCACGGCCACAGTGCTTCATTCTGGATCTAATGAGACTCCTCTACAATTCACAGCGGTATTCAGATACATGGCCAATCATCTGTAAAGGCTTGGCCTTTCCTTTCTGGAACACTATTCCGGGGTTGTTGGACCGGTGGAAACCAACCCCTGGCACTGAGACTCTTCAGGTCGCCATCAGAGGCACCAAATCGTTTAGTACCGAACATTTTGAGGCCAGGCCTCCCAACCCAATTCCAGACTAAAACAGGGATACGCAGGTGCTCTTGGGTCAGGGACAGGCAGACCACAAGTAGCCTATAAGCTATTTCTGATTCGCTCTTATTCTATGCCGATTCGAGACTAATCATTTCACACACCTATCTTTCGCTTCTATTCATTGATGAAGCTATATTCACGTGGCACAGGCCCTTGTTTAATTAAGTATAACATTTTGTCTCAACGCACGGATTGCTCATCCTAGCTGTTATTCGAATTGGCATTGTCTTGCGCTGATACGTTCGGAAAACATATCTTCCGGCAAGTTTCCTCTCATTTAGTTTATATAGCAATGAGTCTACTCGGAAAGCCAATCCTTCCCAAGATCTCTCAGCCAGCCTATTTCAAATGCACGGACATGTACAATCTTCTACAGACTCAGGAGGATTACTACGCTGCTTTTATTAAACGATAAGCGGTTTCATGATACATAGCTCTATCCCAGGAACCATGTGGCCAGACCTTTCGCCATCTTTAAAGCTTCCAGAAAAGTAACCGGGCGGTCCATGGGTGGTGTACTTTTCTTTGGTGGCGATTAAACGCAGAAGACGGGCGTATCAACCACCCCTTGCCTTTGACTTTGAAGTTTCTCATTCCCTTGAAAGTTGATATTCTCTCATCATTCCACTCTGATAAGCCGATGTCTATTTTCCTTTGAAAGTTTGATTTCAGAGCCACGGAAGCTCCCGTGATTTCGGGACTGATGTTAAATTTCTGGTCAGTACGCTAAGTGAAAGCATTTGATAATAAGCGTCGTTGATGATCATTATGCTTTTAGAACTGTTGCAAGGATAGCTGCAGTAACTGGTGTCTGACACGGACGAGCCCAATGACCTGCACCAGCCTTCAACGGATAGCAACTTTTGCTTAATGATTCTCTGCCTCTTCCGAGAGGCCATCTTCGAAACACCCAGGCAATGACGAATTACTTCTTTACCTACAGAGCCAGAAAGGTCCCTGCTTATCTATGGTTCGGATTCTCGAAACTGTCATCTTCTTGCCTCAGAATAATTAAAGATCAGTGTCGCTAATATTCGTGAAGCTTAGGTATCTTTTAGGGAAGATACCCCATGAGGCTAATCCTCATGGGTGCTGCTATAGTACGGAATGAAAGTGGCACAGACCGGTCAGTACAGTTTAGGCGGTGATGGACAGTAGGATTAATTTTATGTTACGGAAGAGGTTAAGACTTGATGTCAATTGAAAGCTAGGCGATTTCCGGTCAACTCGCCTTCCGACCGTTGGCATCCGCAGATGACTTTTAGGGCTACGGCCCCTAATTCGCCTCAAACTCTGCTCGCGCGGCAACTTTATTAATGAAGCAGAGATATAGCAGGCTTGTGTTTGCAGCTCCTTGACATGGCCACCATATCCGCTACGCGGCACAGCCAGTTACTTCGTATCGTCATTTAGATCTCTCCATAACTGCGATGATCTATGGCGACCGGAAACAGTTTAGGATGCGAAATGAATGGATCCAGGCAATCCAGCCCCAGTTCGATGTTGGCTTTCCTAAGCGGGAAATTGTGTGCGACATAGTTCTCTAGGATACTGTTGGCAAGTCTACGAGCGGGAAATGCGCTTCTCGTCAACATGGAAATGGGCTCAAACAGACAGAAGCGAGCGCATCAAACCTAAGGGTTGAGCCTAGCAGGGTTAACGAATAATTTACAGGGTTGGAGATTTTGGAATATTGCCTAATGGGGTAAATTTCTGAATATATGCCTACCTAGTGCCCGATGATGCAGCAACCCCACCTACCTACGCTTGCTTTGCCCTATCCAGCACAGCCTCTCACCGAACACAACTCAAAAGGGCGCAACATCACCGGCAATAGCGGTCAAGGCAGTGTCTCGTATCGTCGCAGGTCGAGTGATCCTCCTTCCCTGGTGCGCAATGGTTAAGTGGAAGATACGTGGAATGACCGACCGCCCTGCGGTAATGCCCAGAAACAGTTAACAGGTCCTCAAACCCTGCAAAGTGACTGGATGCGGTAGTCGGGGATCGTCAAGCGAGATTCGGCCGTATCGGCCCTGCCCAAAATCCGCTTCAGAAAAAAGGAGGTCGTCGACACGGGCTCGTTCAAGCAGCCAAGCATCGTTTGAGCGGCAAAATCTTCCTTGGCATGAATTTCAGGATGCTCGCATTGAGCCAGCCTCACATGTGAAGCGCCGCGGTGGTTCGAGTAAAGGGCCTGACCGCTGCACCCTTGTTTAACAGATTAAACGGTGAGCCTGATTATGCACTGCATCCAAGAATGCAGATATTTCCCCCCTTCTTTGCTGGTGACACGTAGGGCTGAAGCTGAAAGTCTGCCACGCGAATAGCCCTATGGGTGATTCTTGGCTGCATAGGAAATGTACAGCGATTCCACAACGTGCAGCCAAGAGCCGCTCAAGGGCGGACTTGCGGATCACGATATCGCAGCAAGGTCTCTCTTTAGATAACCACCTAGGTAAGCTCCATTCCCTGGCAGTGAATCCATTGGCGATCCTGCCGCCCAGATTTGAAATCGGCACAGCTGATTTTTGAAGCCCCTTTGAATTTCGCAACGTGTCTCCTGTCTGCTTTGTCATTTAAATGAGCCTTCAAAGGTCACAGGGCAAGTCGGCCAGCAAGCTTGAGCTGCTACCGTTGCATTGTTTTTATGCATGGGCGCAGACCGACTAGGCGACCGGCTATGGACGTGATGATACACCTCCACCTGCAGCAACGATGACCAATGCGAACATTGAGCGGCAGCTCGCCCAAGGCAGACAGCCACAAAAGCCAGCTCGCAGGAAAGGCGTATTGGGGGGTAATTTGCGAGGCCAACAAGGTGCCAGCGCGGCGCAAATTCCAAGTTGTATTAAGCAAAGGAAAGGATCGGCCGGATTGAATGCGAAGCGGCTTCCTCCGCTCCATCAGCATCATACTCCGTCTATCGCGTATTGCGATTGGCAGCGTTCAGCCCTACGCCCTGTTCAACGGCCGTCATCACTTTGTTCATCTGCCCGCACCCAGTTCCAAGGTGCTGGAGGCATTCCCCGAGCTGCTAGGACCTCCGCGTGATGGGAAGGCAGGCAACCGGTGTAAACTTCCCCCACCGGTGTCGGCTTCATTCGTTGTGCCGCATTCTTGTGAACTCGCCGCTGCGGAGACTTTAACTCTGGCGAAGCTAGTATGGTAGCTGGAGTTAGGCACTCCATCGAGAGCGGGCCAGTGTTGAACTCGTCATCGGAGGCTTTGCTTGGTGTTCTTTCACAAGCATCCAAGGTTGGCGAGATCGCCGACCTCAAAACATGATGAAAAAGGGCTAAGGGTGCGAAACAGCCTGATTGCCCCCACACGGTTTCTGCTCGCAATCCAAAAATTGTCGGAAGCGATCGGCAATCGAGAACGCGTGGCCGCACGGACGCTGATTTCACCACCTTATCGCCCACCAGTCAGCCCTACGGCAATTCCCTTTCCTCCCGCTCCAACGATGCTCTCAAGGCTGGTCTTCGGCAGAGCAGATATGCAAGGTCGTGGCATCGAAGACCCGAACCATCAGTCCTGGAACGCATGGCTCAGTGCGGCGCTGGACGCCGTATTTTTCGGCTGGCAATAGCGTAGGATCTCGTTCGCCGTTTGGTTCCAACTGCCCGGTCAGTATCCCTGAAAGAGATGAGCATCTGACCGGTAAATCATTCCTCATAGACAAAATTGATCTAAAATGCGACCAATCCGCTGCTTCCGCCCGGCGATATCCAGCGGAAGACATGGATGCGCTCAAAGATCGGTGCTATCGAGGCACGTCTAGAATCATACTCTTTCTCCGTCCACCAGAAGAGTCTTGCACTCTCAAGCCGTCCAAAATTGGATCAAGTTTGATGTCCACCAATCCAAATTCGAAGAGCGTGATAAAAATGAACGCTTAGCGTGAGCCTGAATTGTGCGGCACATAGAAGATCAAGTCTGTCGAGTCATGAATCTTGCACTGCGGGTCATCCCTTTTCCGCCCAGATCAAAGTCAGTCCCGAGGCATTGGGGCACAGCTAGAGCTCTCCCGCTGACCCTTGTCAATTGAGACCACTAGTTCTGAAGCTTCTATGGCGTGAAGCAACCACTTTGCATGCATTATCATCATGCACCTGCATACGCAAACCGGTATATGCACCACCATAGAGCATTTGCATGCTGCTTGTCAACGGCACAGAGATCCAAAACATGCCCCCATATTGAACTTGCGGTCAAGTTCAGGCGCATCGGACGTGTTTCCCGACCTGTCACTTAATGTCCTTTGGTAATCTATTCTACACTTGAACGGGGATTGTCCGGTCTCCATGATGTCCTGCCAATTCAACGATCTCTACAATCTCTATCTATCCGTTGTGATCAGAGGGCCCGGCAACCTTGTAAGTAATCATATTAGTAAGGTTTCCATCCATGTTTCGAGCCGTAAACTCTTAGGGGTCTATCTGATTACGTATATCAAAATGTATTATGTCAAATCAATGCTATGTCAATCTTCGATCTCCTCCCCGCACTCGATTTCTTGAACCAAGCAATCTGAAGCCTACTCGAGTTTGAATATTCCTCCAAATTTCTTCAAAGGCCCCCTCAGCAATCGGGGTTGGTGAGCAGTCTCGCGTTTTGGTCTACAGATTGGGCTTCCATTTCAACCTCTCATTGGTTCAGCTTTGCAAATGTTCAGGCCCGACCACGCCACGCCTGCAGTTCATCAGCAAGGCGCTAGTTCGGCTACAGTCCTACGTACGGTGAAGAAATCACCGGGCGGACGAATTCAAACGGAGGTGTCCTATGACAACGTGCCGAAGAAGGTGCGTACTGTGCGTTTGTATCAGAAATCAAAAAATAAAGCTTGAATTCAATGCCTCGGCCTTACATTCGTCTGAATTAGGAGATGATTACTTATCCAAAGAAGTTCACGGGATTAACGAGGATGCCAGTTTCTAAATTCAGGTAAAACAGCACAAAATAGTTATTGAGGTGGAGCAAAACCCCTCAGCATGTCTGCAGCGGCCTAAACAACAGTTGGCCCCATGACGTCCAAGTCCTCGCAGCCGGATCCATCAGACCGTTGAATTGCTTGCCAAAGGAACGATCGCCTTGGTATCTTACCTCCGTGAGCTTAATCTCGGCCGACTATGCTTCCTTTTGAATATCCGTGAGCATGTGGATCTGTCGTCCGGGCATATCTTAATTTCTGTTACTGTCAAACCTTAATGCTTTCCCATTGCCTTTCGGTTCCCACGCAATCCTTTATCTTCTCCAACGAGGTCGCTGCCTTAATTTTGAGGTTTGGTCTGTACGAGATAGATCGGTTGGTGTTCTGTTCAATTATGCCCAGCCCAAGCTAGAGTACTCAGTCGAGTGATGTTCGGTCCCGGAGAATCTCTCTTCTGCCTCATGGTCATTCGAGGATACCGGCTATGACTCGCGAAATGCTCGCATGTATGGGGAAAAAATGACAACAATCATACACCATTTCATTGCATGGATTATTGTTCCGTTGATGCATCTTCTGGCAGATGTTCCTGAGTTCAAATAGCGAATAACTCGAACCATGGCTGCACAGAAAAAGGTGCCGTACCCGACACCTTATTCCAGTGACGTATCAAGCAATAATCTCAAAACTAAGTTCCATGGTTACGCGCGTACTTGCATGGATTATCTTTACATTGGAGCAAAGAACCTTGCATTACCTTTTTCGTGGCAATTGTCTATGTGGTGCATCGCAGTGAAAGAGCGGAATCGGATCGGTTTATCAGGTCCTAATTGAGAACAGGCCGTTGCTTAGACGTTCATGCAATAATCAACTGATACTTCAACTTGACCAAATTTAAGGATCAAATGCATCTTCCGAGCTTTACGCGAAATGAATCCGATACGACCGAGGACAAATTATTGGCTTGCCCAGCTCTGCAGGCATTCCGTCACACTCTTGGAAGTACTTCGACTTTAGTCATTGTCATCGTATTATTTCGAGCATGCCGTCCCAAGTGCTCAGCAATAACAGAAGCATCAAGATGTTGTCTCGACACCCCCAGAAGTCCAGTGGATCTACTGACTTCCAATACACAGCCTGGACGCTGCAGAAAAAGGACGTTATGGCATCGTCTCGGTCGTCTGCTACAACATCGAAGCAATCCTCGCCGTCGCTCGGGCCGCGGAGGCAAAGCGCTCGCCAGCCATGATTTTGCTATTTCCATGGGCCATCCACTATGCCTCCTCCCACCTCATCAACTTCGCGGCGTCAGTAGCACACTCGGCTTCAGTTCCGATCGCCCTGCATCTCGACCACGCGGCGTCGGCCGAGGATATACGCTTTGCTGCCGACCTTGGTCCGGACCAAGGCTTCGATAGTATTATGGTGGATATGTCACACCACGAGAAGGCAGAAAATCTACGATTGACCAAAGAATTGACGGCATACTGCCACGAGCGAGGCATTGCGGTTGAAGCTGAACCTGGCCGGATAGAGGGTGGGGAGGATGGACTGAAGGGAACTGAAGATCTGGAGGGAATGATGACTACACCCGAAGAAGTGGAAGAGTTTGTGGGCACGGGAATCGATTTTCTGGCCCCTGCCTTTGGGAATGTCCATGGTGAATATGGGCCAAGGGGCGTGCGGTTGGAGTTCGATCGGTAAGTCCATAGGATCTCATACGATGCTGACTGGACCTCGAGCCGGATGAAGATGAGATGCTCATACGCCATTTTTCTCAGGCTGAAATCAATCCGTCAAGAGGCAAAGGAACGTGTCAGGCTTGTCTTACATGGCACCACCGGGGTGCCTCCCGAAACAATACAACAATGTATTGAGCATGGCATTTCGAAAATTAACGTCAATAAACTGATAGCGCGACCCTACGCCGAACTTCTGCGAGACAAAGGCGGAAAAATGCCCACTACCAAATTTATGGAAGAAGCCACCGGCATCATGCAGGAGCGTATCGAATGGCAAATGCAAGTCTGCAACAGTGCGGGTCAAGCTTAGAAAACTAGTGACCACGTTCTATTTTTGCTGGCAAACAATTGCATCGTCTATGAATAGACCACCGAGCGCTTATCAAAAAATGTAACGAAAAAAGGACAAGATTCCGTTCCCAGGCTAATTAGCCTGTAATGCGGGTTTTTAGACAATGTGGTGTTCTAGACTCAACTCTGTAGCATGACATCACAACATCGCGGGGCAGCTCGTTCCCTGTTCAAGGTAATCTGGGATCTCCGCCAGGGGTTTCTAGTTTCACTTCCTTTAAATAGGTATTTGAGTCTTTGGCATCGGTCTTTCATTTTGCGCTTCGGAGCAATTGTGCCTGTAAGATGTCTGTTCAGCATCCCAATTTTCCTACGCCGCCGTCAGACAACGACACTCCTCACCAGGACCGCGGTCTTTTCAATCAAGGCTACCAGCATCACCAATCCCATCATTATGTGAGTTCAATAACCATCAATTCCATTTTCAAGTCACCTCGTCTTCTGAAGGACCAGGTTGAGTTTTGCCTACTCGTTGATCGATAGAGTACTATCATCTGTTGTACTGAGTGCTGTTTTACGCGTGCCTTATACCGTGCGATGTATCCGGTAAGACTGACTTGAAGTATAGGTCCGCATGTATGGTGGCCAAGTTCTTCAGGCTGCAATGTGGGGTTTCGGCGCTACTCTAGGTGCAGACGCAGCAAACGCAGCAGTTGGTGATATGAGAGAATGGTCAGTCAAACGAGCTCCCCAAATATTCCGTGTGGGGGCCTCCCTGGATACCCACGGAAGAATTGATGAGTACTGAGAGTTCGAAAATTAGGTGGAGGCACTAAAGAGCTGATACGTATCCAATGATATCCGTTGGAGTCTGGATAGCATCATTTTATAGTGTCACTGCTATAAGTCCGTTACATTAGCACACACCATAAAAAGTTATGAATTCCATAGGCGACGAGGGGATACGATTCTCTGGCGCATCTATACAAATTAAATTTTTAGAGCTTCCATTCGTCCTAGATCTCACTATATAAAAACTTGAGAGTAACCTGGGAAGTATTGATCCTTAGAGCGTTCACCATGAGCAAGGTCGGCATGGGCAAAAATCCGAATGTATGAGGAGCGCTTAGTACAATTTCCTTTTACTAGCTAGCCGTGCAATTGTTTTCGAACCACACGCTGAAATCTTGCGAGTTAGGAGAACATCGGCCGTGAATAAGGAATGAAGTACGGAGCGTACTCCGTGCCCTTAATCAAGCAATCAAGCAATTAGCCAGGTACTTAGGGTTCGGGTCATATATGCGAACTCCTCGTCGTTTCAACTTTATCCCGGCAGGGGCTCGACCAAATCAAACATTCTTGCGCCAATCAGAAACAGTTCTTGGCGGCACTTGATCTGGACCCTTTATGATCTGCTCAATTTTCCGTGGATCAGCAGTTCGTGATGCGTTCTTTGCTGGCTTGGCCGAGGTTTCATGCAGGCCCTACAGTGCAACTTCAATATAACGCCTTAACAATTATGCGGAGAAGTCCGTACATATGTATATTAGGTAGATGGCAGCTTTCGTCGATTTCTCGACTTCTGTTCTGTTCGCCTCTTAATCCCATTTCATTTCTTCTCGAGATTCGTTTGAGTTGAGTTTGATATCTCTGTCCATTCGTTCCTATACATACGCGCGATCGGAATTTCATCATGAAGATCACAACACCTCTTCAAGCCCTCGCCTTTGGCGCTTCCCTCGTATCCGCAACTGGCCGAACAAGTCCACCCAGCGGAGCTCTGGTTGTGAGCCCCAGCGCGAGCAGTGGCCAATATAAGACCGTCTCTTCGGCCGTTGCTGCCTTGGACAAATCCTCCACCAGTGCCCAGTCCATCTTCATCTATCCGGGCACCTACTCTGAACAAGTCACGGTTCCAGCTTTGAAAGGTCTTCTCACCATCTATGGCTCCACCACGGACACCAGCTCCTACACCTCCAACTCCGTTACCATCACCAACGGCGCTTCTCAAGCAGACGGCGACACCGACGATGAGACCGGCACCCTGCGAGCCGAGACGAGCGCGGGCTTCAAGCTGTACAACGTCAACCTGGTGAACAGCCACGGCTCCGGATCGCAAGCGCTCGCTCTGAGCTCGAACCAAGCGCAGCAGGGCTACTACGGATGCCAATTCACGGGATATCAGGACACCGTCATGGCCGAGACGGGCGTCGCCTTGTTCGCCAAGTCCAAGATCGTCGGCAACACCGACTTCATCTTCGGCCAGCACGGTCAGGCCTGGTTCGACAGCGTCGACATTCGCGTCTTGCCCACCACCCTCGGCTATGTCACCGGTACGTCTTCCATCCGCTACCCCTTTCTTTCCCCCCCCAACTTCCCACCACCACCACCACCACAACATCGCAAATATCCCCCCCTCCCCTAGCTAACACACCCCCTTAGCATCCGGCCGCGCCTCCTCCTCCGACCCCTCCTACTACGTCATCAACAACTCCACCGTCGCCGGCACCGACTCGTCCGTGGCCAGCGGCTCGCACTACCTCGGCCGGCCCTGGGGCGACTACGCCCGCGTCGCCTTCCAGTTCACCTCCATGACCAACGTCATCAACGCGGCCGGGTGGAGCGTGTGGCAGGCGAGCAACCCGCAGACGGACCACGTCAGCTTCGGCGAGTACGAGAATACCGGGGCCGGGGCGCAGGGCACGCGCGCGAGCTTCGCGTCCAAGTTGAGCGCGCCCGTCGCCATTGCGAGTGTGCTGGGGAGCGGGTGGGAGAGTGCGGCGTATGTGGATGCGTCGTACGTTTCGTGAGAAGCGGGAGAGAGGTGGGGAGGAGAAGGAGGGGGGGAAAAAGGATGGGGGGGTTGCGCAAAAGGGAGGAAGAGGTATCGCTGAGAGCGCGCACGTCTGAGCAGCGGGAGCTCGAGACGGAGGCCAGACCATGGCTTCTTGTACATATCTATACATACTAGTATATATTTGTCATGATATGCATTTACTGGGAATTATCCAAGTTTTAGAACGCCCATCCAATCGCCCATCAACATCGAGAGGATAGAATCCGACTTTCCGAGGCTGGGTGAAATACTCCCATCGCCAGAATGATTGAAGGTGGCAGGATAATGAGATCCTTTTACAATTCAGGATGGCCCTCACCTTAGTCTTCGCTGCACGCTTTTCTCTAGGATACGTCTGCTCTTGTTTCGGCTATCAGCATTATAGCTATTAAATTAAGAGGAGAATCGGTCACGGGATAGAATGGCGAGTAAAAGAGAACTCATTTGTTTAAAGCTCCAGGTCCCTTTGGTGAAGTCCTTGCCGAGTGCTTCTTCAAGACTTGAAGTGTACAGGAAAAGCTAGCTAGGGTTCTCTTTAAAGGTTTATTCCGCCTGATCAGCCTTGCTCAATGTTTGCTTCGGTGCAAACCATACAACAGCCACTGTAACATATCAAGCTCTCGCAGTAAATACGTTAGGACATCCTCTCCTAACCTGGCGTAATGCCTCTCTATCGTCACTTTCGGGTTTCATCATCGTCGCGTGTAATTTGATATTTGGCTGAGACTGACTCGGTATGCCTTCAAACGCTGCCGATGTATCTGTCGTTGTTGTATACATTTTTGATATGCTGGATTCCGTAAGCCCTCCAAGTTGGAAGACGCTAATGCCTACGAAGAGTCAGACTGGTTGGCCAGCTTCGATTTGGAGGGGTTGTCAAATCAAAAAGCGAAACGAATTCAAGATACATGAGCTTGACACTTCCGAAGCGTAAACAATGAAAAGATAATCAATGATCTTGCTTTTGACTTACAGGCTGGTCGATACACATATCGGACGACGCGTGCCGTCTCGAAATGAAAGGAGGGAAAAGGTCTTGTGGGAACTACTCGTGAAAGGAATAGAGAAGCCAGAATGCGCCTTTGAGACCTGATGTAATGCAACCAAGAGATAATGAGAAGACAGAGTATCTCTTGCTGTGTTAGACTGAGAGAATCAAGCAGCCAACAGAATGATTGAGCTGGTAATTCGAGACCAGTGATGATTTGAGGAAGAACAGCACTTGAAATTGAAGGAAATCAAGTCCCAGCGTTCGAAGATGCAGGTTGAAGATAGTAAGTCCTCAATGGCTGCACTAATTTGCGTGGGTTGTCTTGAAAAGAGAATGGCTGCTGTTGATAGCGAACTGCCGAGGGCTGCCCCACCATTTCCCCTTGGTCTGCGTCTGGCAGAATTTGGGAATATGAGTGCATCCTTTCGGAGTGACCTAGGGCGGCTAAGCGCTCGGTCCGGCCGAACTGACTAGGTTTTTGATAATCAGCCGCGATCGCCTCAAAGCGGGAATTGGGAGTCCGCAGTTGCATTCTCTCCAGGTGCTGTTCAGGCTCATAGCGAACGACATCACGAAATTGCATTGCAGAACTACGGCTCTCTGGAAGCTCCACAGCGCTGGCTCGAGCATATCGCTCTTGGGGAACGGTTTGATCAGAGTTAGTCCGACGGATGCTGTGTCGACCTTCATGCTGCCATTGTTCTAGATTGGGGTTCATTGCGCGTTCAGTTGTCTGGCTAGAAACATACGCCCGCTGACTTGGTTGGGATGTCCACTCTGGCAAGATGACCTTTGCACTTGGAAATGTGGTTTCAGAGCGAGTTGTAGCAAAGTCATCAGATGCTTGGGAACGAGGGGGCTCGAGAGCAGCTTGGGAAAGGGTGGGAGGCTGCCGGGGAAATCTGAAGTCATCTGATGGATTAGCAGCATAGCGACCAGCATGTTCAACACCGTCGCTGGGACGCTTCTGTAAGAAAGCGGTAGACTCTGCATGACTGCTCTGAGGTTCACGGTATACAAGTCGACGAGACGGCACCATCTCGACAACACCGCCAGCCCGTTGGTGATGATTGTCTGATTGTTGAATCCTTGGTCTCTTCGCGCTCGTTGGGTAGATATAGTGAGGTACCTCCTGCATGTTAGTCACATTGCCATGCGGTCCTGGGGAATGGGCCGTGGAAGTCTCCGGCGAAGCCCGCGCACGTTTACGGGCTTCAGACCTATCGTTTGATGAAGCCAGCTCTATTTGAGCGGCTGCGTGCGAGCGCTTCAAAGGTCGAGGTAAAGACGCACGTCTCACCGTCTGAGTTCTTTCAATTGTATTGGACTCGCCATGGGTGGAAGGTTTCAAGGCAGGGTGGACGTCCTCCTCAACAGATGGAAGAGGGACATCGTGTTCTGATACCGGACTTACAGGGAGCGCTCTTTGAGACTGCCGAGTTGTGGGCGAAAAAATAATGCGTCTCAGAAATTTCGGACTAAGCTCGACACGTCGATCCCTCAAAAGGCTGTGCTCTGGGTTGCCTTGTTCCAAGGGAACCCAACGCTGACCAGTGTTGTCTGTGAATGGACGAGGCTCCGGTTTTTGCGCCCTGGCTGTACTACCGATCGACTCTGAAATGCGCCCCGGCCATGTCGAACCAGCCTATCAGTTCTTTTTAGCCTCATAGAAGGCCGTGCTGATGGCACGCCCATAGTATTGCATGGTCTTCTCAGCTTAGCAATAAGGGCTCCTAGACTTACCTGTTCTTTGTTCGATCCTGCTAAACGGGAGCGGTTACCTGAGTCTTGAACGTGATTGCCGTGGTGACTTTTGCACGTAAGTAATCTAACAATAAATTAAGGGTGTAACCAAGACGTACTCCATATAGTATATTCTCTGTGGCTCCGTCGCGACGGATGTCTTTTCCGCTTGTGTTGATATTGCTGCAGGTTGTGTAGATTCATACGGCCTGTTCAAGATTAGTTGGCGCTCTTTTCCGCGAGTATGCGCAGCGAGATATCTATCTCTAAATGTCTGCCGAAGAGCTTGTTGCCGCCTGGTGGAGGATTGCGAATGTTTCTGCATAATGGAAGGAAGATCCGTATGAGAAATAGCGTCATGATGTACGGGTCGCCCATTGCCCTCATTGAGACGCGGCGGGGCAGGGTGATGGTGTTTTGCAACAGACCTAGCGGGCCCCACGTCATCATCCATTAGCTCATGTGCCTCTTTGGGGCTGGATATGATATGTATGCTGGTGGCCTCGCTGTCGTCGTCGTCCGTTCCAGAAGAGTCTTCGTCGGAGTCTTCTTCGTCGTCATCGAGGACAATAATCTCGCGAAAAATATCTTCCAGTTCGTGGGCATCAGAATCGTCCTCTCCACGCCACTTGACAAGTTGATCCACACAGGCCTGCTCAACATGTTTACGCGCGTCTTGCCAGGTCCCCTTCTTTAACATTTCATCGTAGTCCGTGTACTCGTGTCGGATATGAGCTGCGACAGCAAGTTGGACACGTCGTTCAAGGCTCAAGTCTGCAACGGTCCCAACACGACCTGAGCCCTTGGTTCTCTGTTAGAAGCTACGTGTTCATCAAGATCTGTGGGGCATACCTCTTGGAAAGCGCGATGGGCGATTGATTTCAGGTCAGGCTCTGGAATCTTCGGAAATAGATCTCGAATTGCAATTTCGACCTGCTTCGTCTCTTCTAATTCGGTCGATTCTCTCCGAGCCAGTAACGTGGCAAGCCTGGACGAGGAAACGAGGTCTTGGTCCTTCCAGAATAGGCCTCCACTTTGATGATAACCTAGATAGTTACAGGCCGACTCCAGGATCTCATTCTGAAAATGATGCCCGACCCTGTGAATATGATGTGAAATCTGCTCAGGACGTCTGGCCATGTGTGCAGTCTTCCTGCCGTCTTAGTGTGGAACTTGTGAGATGAGGTCGAGATACGTACAGAAACAACGTAGACCTTGGCGCCTTTTTTACGAGAAAATTCTTTGCAAGTCTCGGTTAGATCTGGGTATTTGCCAGCAGGTACGAAAGTGTAGCCATCGGGAGATCGGAGATGATAAGAAACCTGCAAGGAGAGTTCAGCCTCTTGAAGTTGGGACAGATGCGACGAACACGCACAGCTGATCGGAGCTTTTTCTTCTCTTGCGTGACATTTTCGTACAGAACTTTGTACGATTTCTTCTTTTTCCGAGCTTTAGCAGCCGTAGAATCCGCACGACGATGCCTTGCACCGTGTCCATCTACTCTCGCCATCACCACAGGCCCCTCGATCTCTGCCACTGAACAGTCTTTTTACATAGTTTACAGCAATTTCGGTTTGAAGAAGATCGAATGCTTCACAGCCAGTACCTACAAGACGCAGAGTGAGAGAGTTCTACATAGCGGCCTAATGGTGCGTATGAAGGACCTCGAGTCAAAGGAACGGTCGAGTCAGGTGAAGTTGAGAGATGAGGTGAGGACAAAGTTAGCCGGGCCGGAATATTCCGAAATTAGTTGCCTGCGCCTGGGCGCCTGGCTGCGCGCGCAACACCGCCTGGGCGCGAGTCAACATTCAACCCAGTAACCAGGACACGAGTGCAGCTTTGTCCATGACCACACAGGAGGTCATTGCTGCGTATCGTCATTTGTACCAGCATGGTTTGCGCGCAGTCCAATATGCAAAACCTCAGCGTTATACCCTACGCGATCGTCTGCGACGAGCTTTTCGTGAAGCGAGTCGGGAGGACTTTGAACAAACTAAAGTAGACACGACACTGGAGGTTCTCGATGGAGCAGCACGAGAGAAAGGCCTTGAACATAAGGTTTTGAAAAATCTGCTCCATGTCTGGTGGTGCCAGGACCATCCAGAACCGCAGCTGGCGGCTAGCAAATCGTTCGTGCATTCGAGTTTCACTTCAATCTGATTCTTGCTGATCGAATCTTCAGTCTTAGAGAAACTGCGAAGCTGAGACGGACATCCTACGACCATTTCAACCATACACTACACTTGCTGAACGAGAGCATGGGTACATGCTTTCCCCTCCGATAGGCTTTACCCTGATAAAAAGTTACAATAGGTTGAGCAAAAACATCCCATACCCGAAGCTACCTAGGTACTCCTGCGCGGAAACTATCGAGTAATTTCTTACCCAATATCTGTCTCATGGTGAGGCGTACCACTAGACACGATCGGCAGCATTTGGCAGATGAAAATTTGGTCAATCCGAACATAATCCCTCAAAGAATGCAATACCCGCAAGACAAGCTCCAGCCTACATAAAATCGTCTAAGAAATCCGCATCCCGGTCCTGATTACTTGAAGACGCCAAGGCTTCCTCAGAATGCAGCTCGTCGTAAGCATGATCCCTCTGCCATGCCTTCTCCTTGCGCTCCTTTGCTACGCGGGCCTCTTCTTTTTGCTGTTTGCGAAGCCAATCAGTTCGAGTCAACACGGCCGAAAGTGGTCAGGCGAAGTCTTACCCGACCCTGCTGCGCAGCGCGATCTTTCCACCGCAGCTCTTTCTCCCGGTCCTCTTTTTCCTGCTTCAGGTCGGGGAACTTCTCGACCTTTGTCTTGTTGAGACGATTTACGATAGGATTTTCTCGGTGCGGAACGTGGACTTTCTTGACCTAGTCCATGTAGGCAACCGTTGTAACACTCATATTCGATTATTGAGGATCGACTTACCTTTTTGTGGTCGTGGAAACTGACCTGGCCCACGGCCATGCTGCCATCTTTCTTAAGGTTTGACCACGGGGTGTAGATGACAGTTATGTTATCTTTTTTGTTACCTGTACGTGGGGTGAGCGATGTCGGCTTACGAGATTGTTGGCTCACCTTCAATTGAATTGGCTTTGGTTAGTTGTGCACAGTCCTGGACAAGATCTTTAGGCAGAGCGTCCCAAGACTCTCCCTCTCTCAATCGGACATAGACGTGTGCACTTGATAGATTATCCACATGAAACTAACATTATTTACTGATAAGTTGAAAGTCGGTCTATCCGCAAATGTTGGGACATACCCTGAATCTCTAGAATTAGGAACGAAAATTCGCACATGGGAGAACAATTTTAGAACGCACCAGACATCCTCTTGCCAGCCGTATTTGATGAGTTCCTCGTCTAGTGCCGTTAGCAGCATTTTTTGACCACGGCCTTGCAGCTCATACTCTCTACCTTATCCTTGCCGACATACAGAAAAGCTGGGGGTGATACAGTACTGCTAGT
Organism: Astrothelium subdiscretum; assembly: GCA_021030935.1. Lineage (NCBI taxonomy): Eukaryota > Fungi > Ascomycota > Dothideomycetes > Trypetheliales > Trypetheliaceae > Astrothelium > Astrothelium subdiscretum. The sequence continues at coordinate 44,450 of JAGFMW010000077.1, read as the reverse complement.
AAAATAATACACCATGGTGTCACTTGGCTTTTTTTAAATTTCTGAAGCTTGTCTGCACAGGGGATACTTTCGGAGATCGCGCGCGACTTCAAATTCGACAGCCACGAGGGCCGGAATGTCTTGTGGGGCGAAATGTTGGCAGACCCGGTCAGACATATACTGGTTTTAATTCACGGAAAAAGACATGCTGCCTCACTTCTGCGTTGCTGGCTGCGTGAGTCTTCACGGATATCTTCATAGTTAGATTTGTATTCTTTATAGGACGCGTTTTAGAAATCGCTCGCGTAGGAGAGGCGCAATCCAATACGCATATCCAAGCTTGGAGCACATATGTCCACGGCAATGATAATATGTGCTTTAGGGAAAAAAGAAGAAGGCATCATTCAGCCACCGTACGGACTCCCAAGCCCATCGGCATATGCATTGGGGAAAATAGTAAAGAAAGGTATTGAAAAGAACCATAACCTCCGAGAAAACCTCCACTGCGCCGTCCCCAGAGAAGAGAGAGGACGTTAATTTCGATACAGCATCAACTCGTGCACGACCTTTCATCCTCCGTTACCCGTTCCATTCGTATCCATAGGACTCCCACTGACGCCCGTTCCATTGACCGCATACGCTTCTCTTCTCCGCCTCATGGGCGCCTTTTTCCGGCCTTCCACCGGCAGCGTCTGGCTCTGATCCTGGTCCGGCATCGCCTGATCGACCACTATATTCCCATTCCCCACGGCATCCATATCCTCTCCGCCCTCCTCGTCGTCCTCCTCCTCTTCGCCTTCGTCCAACACGGTCGGCTCCTCGGCGCCATTCTCTTCGAAGAAGCGGCGTGCCTCATCGAGGTCGTTGACGTCCATGGGCCGGCTGCGGAGCCACTTCATGCGCGGGCCGGATTTGGCGCGTTCGGAGACGCGGAAGCCGTAGATTCGGGGTTCGTAGATGTGTCCTCGGCCGAGGCCTGGGGCGAGGTTGGAGGTGGTAACGCCGTTCACGACGGCTGGCGTGGGTGTCGGTTGTGGCTGGCCGTTTGGACCATTCTGGTTATTCCGGTTTTCAATGACACCGGTGTCGGTTATCTGAAGGCCTTGTTGGTGCGCAAGAGCGACGACGGCTTCGCTGCTACGGTTCCCGATGTCGAGGTCTGGGAAGGTCATAAAGAAGAGACAGCCAAATGTCGTACCGAAGAACGCGCCATCAACGGCCTGGAACCGGCTGTTTGGAGGCGTGTATATGTCTAAGCAACTCGGACAGAATAGTTTGACCGTCTCTTGCCCGGGCGTGTCACTACATCCAACAGGCAGTACTTTACAGCCGTTACAGTGGACGCGTGGGCAAACACCGAAGTGTTGAAGATCATACTTTTCTGCCATTTGCTGTATTCCGGGTCGGGAGGTAATATATCGTTGATGTATTAGGCCGTATAGCAGTTCCGCAGACGTTTCTATGACACTCAGGTCGCTCGCCATCCGTATATGTCGTCGTTCACCAGCTCTTCTATATCCTAACGCAGGCTCGGCTCCAAAGGCATCGTCGCCGTCCTCGTCCTCTTCTTCCTCTTCTTCCTCATCTTCATCATCCTCCTCGGGCTCGACGTCTAGTATCATTTCCAGAGCCTCCTTGTACATGGGCACTTGCGATTGTAGTCCTGTGAGGTTGAAATCATCTTCAATGAATTCTTCTGAGACCTCCGCAAAGTATTCGTGACCTAGGAGATTGCAAAATGCCGAGATCCATGAGTCGGCGACTTGAGATGAGGAGGACATGTCGGTCATGGACCCTAGTGGGCCGGTGCAAGTCTGCGATGCAGACAGCCGTTTAGTGGTCAACCGCGATTGTCCCGAATCCGCTTGAGAAACTAGCAGTCGAGTCGACGGATCGTCTAGAAACTATAGCGCCTAGAGCAATGTTGCCAAAATTGGGTCTTAAAGCCACCGGTGAAAGGCCGAGAGAGGCAGGGAAGCTTAGGAGGTCTCCTGGATGTCTTATCGGATGAGGGTGCGGTTCGATGCGGGCCCGAAAATACTGCTAATTCTCGGATTTTCTGGAAGGCTTCGAGGTGACGGGATCGGCCAAAGTTACGGGGTTGAGATCGTACAGCTTAGTATTCGCCGGTGTGGTCAAGGTAAATTCATGTCTGTTCGTTATTGGAGGGGCAGCTTCCGCACAGTACGTGCATGTAACGGCGTGGCGTGTGTGGATGGTGGAGGCCAAATGATTGATGGCTGCAGTGGATGATGTGCGAGCCAGCGCGCAGGGATAAGAAGCCGTAGTCTGGAGTTGTGGGAGGCGTTGGGCGCGTTTGGGGTGATGTTGCAGGCCGGTGGTTGAAGTCTAGCCTGCTGGCCTACCTAAGCTTTCTGCCAATTTGGCGTATTCATAAGAGGTGCAAATCGCTCGCTTAATTTTTGGGAAAATCGCACGCGCGCCCCACCCATTTTTCTATAGAAAGCCTGTATTGGCTCCCCAACGCAACAATTTACTAGTGAGAATCCATTTGAAGCCATTTTTTGTTAGAAGATAGGCCGTGATCGCTAATTTTTGATGTTTTTAGTGCTCTACACGTTCAACGGCCCTATTACTTATCGTGATCGCGGTCTACTACGTTATAAACGCGTCTAGATAGTACGTTTGCTTCGACTTAGATAGCGATTTGACGCTATAGCTAAAAAACTTGGTGTTTATATATCAATTATCTCTTGATAGAAGACCAATTTTGTGAAGTTCGAAAGTATATAGCGATTTTATTTCGATATACTTGAACAATTGAATAAATTTATTTTTATCGATAAAAACGCGTTATTTGAGTGGCTTCTACATAAAGAATAATATCAACAATATAAAATAATTTATTAATTTGATTAAAAATATAACATTATTGTTAGTTAGTTTACTATCTCGCGGTTGATTAAAAACAACAAATAGAATCAAAAAAAATTGTAAAAAATATCAAAAAAATAGAATAAATATTTGAGATTTTGTTGGCAATAAAATATAACTTGTTTTATAGTCGAGAATCTAGTGTTTTTAGACAAATTAATATTTAATAAAAAATTGGATTGGTGATATATAGTCTATATATCTATTAGAGATAAAACTCGCTATATAGGCGATATACGTTGTGGTTCTATATAAAGTATCTATATTGTTTACTCGATTAATAGCTATTTGTTTTGTATAGAAATTTGAGAAAATTATTTTAATAAAAAAACGTTTTTTTGATAATTGGTTGATAAGTTATTAATTATATTTAAACTCTCGAATTGTTAATACGTTGTTTGTTTTGATAATATCTCGATATATATAAATTAGCGTGTAGTTAAAGCTATCGAGAACGTTAGTTATTTTGTGAAATATCTATCTCTATATTCGTCGGATTATAATTCTATCAAATTTAGTTTTAGCGTTTTTAAAATATAAATTAAACAAAACTATTACTATATTAGATTTATTTGTATTATTTTCGACGAGTTTTTACAAATTGTAATAGATTTTAATAGTTGTGATAGATTCGCTCAACACTATTTTAAAAAAACAAAATTGTATATTAAAAAGATTAAATTGAAACGATTACGTAAGCAAATAAAAATTTATAAAAATAAAAAAATTGATTTTGTAGCTATTGAAAAAAATAATTAGCTAGAAAAAAAAATAAAGCTTTCTCTCGTATTGTTATAAAATATATCAAGATATTGTGCGGCTAATATATATTGTTGCTATTAATAGATAAATTTAAAACTATCTAATTGTTGTTTAAAACTATATATTATTTTATCTATTATATTTTTTGATATAGCTAATTTGTATTGATAAAACAAAAAATTTTTTATTTTGATTAAATTCTCTAATAATCAATTTTTGTTGCTAATAATAGTTTGTATCAATTAAAACCAATCTATTTTTTGTGAATTAATCTTTTAAAATATACGTTAATTAAAAAACTAATCTATAATAATATAATCTATTTCTTTATTAAATAGACTATCTATTTGTTTAATAAATTGATTTGGAGTAGATATATATATTGTATCTAATATAGATAGCGATAGCTCTCAAAACAATTTTTTTGAGAGATCTCTTGATAATAGCGGTAGCGATTGCTTTGGCGATAATTAATAATAAATAAATAAAACTTGCGAAGAAAATAGCTACTCTATATAAGAGAGTGATAAATATAGCGTTAAATAAAATCGAGATTTTTAAATATTTGATATAGACTATAGAATTTGTAATTATTGTTGTTGCTTTTTTATTTGATTAATCTAAAAGAATATTATTTGCTACTCTATTTGCTAAATCTATATCTCAAAAAAACGCTCTAATATTTTAGCTATTCTATTTTGTATTAATTTTTTTTCTAAATATTTAGCTTGTCTCGTAATAAATTTTTGATTCTAAAATATTCGAAAAAGAGTTATATAAAACTATATAAATGTAATTTTGCTTTTTTTAATTTGAATAGCTTATATCTTATATTGTGCAAAATTGAAAGCGTAATAATAAAAAAATAAATTAATTCAACAAAATTGATTCTAATTTATACAATCACAATCTTTACACTATCAACGTTATAACAATTCGTTCTATCAATATTCTATACCCTTAATTTAGTCTACACGAATATCTATTTACTCTTAAAAATAGGTAAAACGATAACGTCTCTCAATATATTCGGCTATAGACTTAATAAATTAAAACACTATTCGCTCAACAAAAAAAGAAATCTAAACTTGCTATTTTTCTATTCGAGTCTTCTATTTTCGTGAAACTTTGCTAAAATTGTAGATAATTTTTAGTTCAACAACAAAATATAAATCTATTTTTAAATCGATCTATATCTATTTTATTATTTTATCGATCTTTTGCGAACTACTTAAACTAAAATTTGCGATATTTGTACACTAACGATATCTATTTTTGAACGTTTTCTCTATTGTAAAGATCTTCTCACAAGTATAATTTTTTTCGCCAATTTGTTAAGCTATCAATTTATCAAAAGCAAACTCTAATTCAATAATATCGAGAGAGAAATAAAAAATTTTAGATAAACGTTTCTAAATTTTTATAAATTTATTAATATATAATTTCAAAAAAATTGTTATAGAAAAGTCTAATTCAATTGTTTTATTTAAATATCTTTCAACAAACTCGTAATTAGTATTTAAAATAGTTGAATCAAAAGTTATTTGCTTTAGATATTGAATCTTAAACTAAGTCTTTCGTAGCTATTTTAATTGTAGTTTTTTGATTTCAAATCTCTACTCTAGTTTATTCAAATCAAATAGAGTAGACAACGAGACCTTGTTTTTATTTTTTTTATTCTACTTATTATTCTATTTATTATTCTACTTATTATTCTATTTATTATTTTGTTCTATACTATACTTTTGTTTTGGTTGCTAATTTGACTATCTTTCTAATTGCTATCGAAGTTGCTACTTTGATCACTATCTCTATTATTCGTTAGAGAAATCAATCGAATCGATATTAGAAAAAAAAACGTTTTATCTAAAAAACAATAAAACAAAAAATTAAAAATTAATATTTTTGCTCGAGATTTTCTATTTAGTTTTAAATTCTTTTGCCGTTGTTGATTTGGACTATTTTTTTGATTCACCTATCTTATTACTCGCAATAGAAGCTATCTATCTAATATCTTTCTCAATATCAAAAAATCTCTAAACGTGGCAAATAGTTATTCTATCGTTGTCTCTACGCTAGCCTTAAGACTCGCCGATTTGATTGATACAATTGCGGAAATTCACTAAACACCAAAAATCAATAATCACGGTCTATCTTCTAACAAAAAATAACTTCAAATAGATTCTCACTAGTAAATTGTTGCGTTGGGAAGCCAATACAGGCTTTCTATAGAAAAATAGATAGGGCGCGCGTGCGATTTTCCCAAAAATTAAGCGAGCGATTTGCACCTCTTATGAATACGCCAAATTGAGAGCACACTCCAGTCTCGAGTCCCACGTCTGACCTCCATCACGTGGTGTGGCGTTCTAACCTTGGGAATCTTGAAGACTTTCCGCGGGTGTTCCACAGAGTCCCAGTCATCTTGAGATCATTTGTCAAAAGAGGATTAGGATAATCTACATCGGAATTTTGACAATGGAATTTTGAATTCTAGAACAAAACTATTTTCGGGACTTGCAGATATAGTGTCCGAGAAGAGCAACCAAAAAGATCAAAAAAGATCCTTCATGATACGTGAAAGCTCATCATCACTGCCAAATCCAGTATTCCCATTCTCTCCATTCTGGGGTACCGAGTATCCATTCATACTGGATGCCGCACCGCTCGAACCTAGCAAATTCGAAAATCCCCCAGCGGCTTCGAAGAGATTGGTAAGGTCATTCGCCATACCATTTGGGCTACTGACCATGTGGGAGCCTCCGTTATTCGCGTACAAGGCCATCTCGTCGACCTGATGCCCGGCCAATCCGGCCATAGCTACGGCCGCAGTATTGTGTGCATCTGCACCGTCAACGGCTGGCTGGCGCAACACGAGTCCCAACTTGGGACCGACTTGTTTGAGCTCACGAATTGTCCTCCACAGCCGCTTTGAGACATACGAAGTTGCAGAAAACCCTCGAACCAATTCCAAAGCCATGTAGAACTCGTCTCGACAGTGGCTGCTGAACTGAGCAGGGGCGTGAGAGACGGCTAGGAATATGACAGCGAGAGCGGAAATCAGGAAATAGTTGAAAAGTATCTGTTGCCTACGATATATATCCGAGGTTTGATTGACGTGCGTGAGCACCCGGACTGTATCTTTGGCAACATCCACAACAGTCTGGGCATGACTGCGATTTTCCACTATACTTGTGGCCGAGTGGAGTACAGGTCGGTAGATGAGTATGCGCATCTGATTGGCACGGAGGTATAGAAGGATGCGAAGACGCTGTACGCTACGCGTAATGTTGTCAGGTTCTTTACCAGTTCCTGGGTGTATATACCGGAGTGATTCGGGTATCGAGCGGTGCCATTGAATTATTTGATAGTCGAGGTAACCAATCTCTTCTTGGTTCACGTCTTGGCGATTGTTGTCGACGTTGGCGACCGACCTCCAAACCTTTGAGCCGATATTGCTATAGGCAATCATAGCCATCAAGTAGGGAGAGGAATCTCCCTTGGACACGTCAACGATCAACGACAGTTGGAGTGCTGGGATGGAAGCTTACTGGCTTGTCTAATGCAGGATCAATGTCAGCATCCTGGAGTACGAATGGCATGCCAGTGCCGAAAGCCCAGCGACGGTCGAGCACATAGATGGCCCAGAACAGCCTCACAGCCGATGCCCTTTCATTTGGATCTGAAAACAAAGTGTCGTAAGTGTCTTGGCGATGCAAGCCAAGTTCCATGCAAATCCTAGCCGAAAGTCCGATGACTCGCCAAGCTAGGGACTCATTGTCACGCTGAAAATGGTACATTGCCTCGAAGCGGTTAGCAGAGGCAGAATCTGATACCTAAACAGGCGACTTACACAGAGCGTAACTAGTCTTAGGGCCGTCACATCGATTGGGCCAAATAGCATTGCTTCAATCGAGACACGCACCGCATCATAAAGTCTTTGTCCAAGACTACTTTGGCCGTTACCTTCAGTCATCAGTGCAAGAGAAAGCACCATTTTCAACATGTTGGTCTTATCATCATTAATAGCATCCGCTCCGGGCAATGAAGTTTGAATGACACCAGCACGAGTTGCAGCATCCATGAAAGTATATAGCAGATTCGCGTGTCGCAAGATAAGACCAATTTCCAGGACAGGATACATGACCCCCATCTCTTCTTCATACACGTGACATAACCTGATTGCCTCCTCTTTACTGACTGAATAGATCGGATCTTTATCCTGGTGTAACGACTTGTGTCGTAGTCCTGGGCTCGTCATTGGAGTGCCGTCCTGTGTGATAGCGCCATCTTCGACTGCATCTTCTGGACCTGTTATCCCCATTGTCTGCAAGCTCGACTTTGCAACTCCGAGACTGAAGGCTGAACTCGTTGGCCCTTGAAATCGAGGGTGTTTGGGAGCCGATTTGACGCGGGAACGGGAAGGAGAGCTAGCAGAGATTGATTCTTGATAGCCCTGTGGATAGAGTTGACCGCTAACAGGGGATGGGTTGGACCCTATAGCGCTGCGCAACTCGTTGAGGTTTGAGAAGAGGACTTCGACCTGCCCTTGAAGGGATGCAATGTGTGCATTCATTTGCTTGAACTCCCTATGAAAATTAAGCTCGCGTCTCACCGGCTTGTATGCTCATCTTACTCGCTGTCCTTGAAACCACTGCCGCAGCAATTTGGTGTGTATAGGCACTCTAGCGAAAGGTTACCGCATCGTTGGCATGGTGTTTGACCATTACATTTGATCTTGCGTCTTTTACATTCATTGCTAGCAAAATGTTAGAGCATGGCTCTGCTTTGCGAAAACAGGCGTTGACGAGACAAACCATGCAATTGAAATGTACCTATTCCTCTTTGCTCGTTGCTGGGGCGGATTCGGCGTTTGCTGGTTTTCCTCGCCCTTTCTCTTTAACGAGTTTGGAGAGCCCGCAGAAGTTGAGTTCGGAGTATCGTCCATGGCATATGACTTATTCTATTTTCGTAAGATGCATCAGAGAACAGAGAACGCCTTGGTAGAAGATGGATACCCAAATTAGAGCTCCAGACCTTCCCCACATGTCGGTTCCCGCGCTGTTTCTAAGCACACGTGCTGTATGGTGGCCTCTCCTCCCTAACCCGCATTTCCTGGATTTAAAGCTCAGACGATCATTTGTCTTTCCCTACTGTAAACAATTGCCCAGGTATCAACAGCCTCTTTATTAGGTCTCAATTGATCAATCTACCTACGGCTTTAAAAGTAAAATTAGGTGGGCCCACTCCCCGTCTGGCAAGATCGCCCGGAAAGGCATTTAGAAAATACAAGAAGTGTGATAGAATCTCTATATTTGATGAATCTAAAAGACATTGTCCAAAAAGAATCTCATTACAATTCAACGCAAAGGGTATAGAGAGCAATTATCTTATGACACATCACACCTTAACCTCTTGTACACGATCTGTTGCTGCTTTGTTATCGACGGATCCCGCTCGGTCAGCACCAACCTCTGTATGGTGTGCATCCTCAACACCCAGAAGGTCGCCGCCCTTCTCGACGTGGTTGCTGCCGCCGAAGAGTACATCAACCTCCTCCAAGGGCACCTTCTTAGTCTCTGGAATGAAAAACCACACGAAGGCTCCCAGCAGGAAGTTGATGCCGGCAAACATGTAGAACGCATAGAAGCCGCAGTTGTTCAAGAATGTTGGGAAGAACTGCTGAACAATTGAGTTCGCAATGTTCTGAGTCTGACTGGCCATCCCGACGGCCTGCGCGCGGACATTCATGGAGAAGACTTCGGACGTCCAAATCCAGACAGTGGCACCCCACGACGGCTTGTAGAAAAAGGCAAATAGGAAGAGGAGGAAGACAATAGAAATTCCTACAGGTTGGGATTTGGCACCGCTGGCAAGAGTAGGTGTTTCGGTCTCGACAGCAGCAACAATTATCATGCATATTCCCATCCCTAATGCACCGGCTATCAAGAGAAATTTGCGGCCGAAGCGATCGACGATAGGGGCACAAGTTAAGGTGAATAGCTAGGATTGTATCAGCATCGCATTCATAGTACGTTGAAAATGAGATTTGCTTACGATGCCAAATGTTGCATTGAGAGCATTGATTAGAGCAATTTGCGAGGAGTCGGTGAAGACCTTCTTGTACACGATTGTAGAGTAAGTGTTCAGCGTGCCCTGGCCCGTAATTTGTTGTCCGGCATTGATGATGAATGCAAGATACAACCGCTTCCGGACAGATCTGTCTTTCCACAGAGCAGTGTAGCTTCCAGAAATGGCTTCTTTCTCAAATTCAATGGCCTCGCGGACGGCAAGGAGTTCGTCTTCGACATCTTGCTCTGTCTCCCTGACTCTCCTGAGGGAGTTCCGTGCTTTGTCGAACTGAGCCCCGTGTTGAATGTACCACCTAGGGGTCTCAGGGATGAAGAAAATTTGTGCAAGGATAAGTACGGGCATAAGGAGTTGAAAAATGACAACCATCTTCCAATCCCACTCGTGTAGGGTTGGGATGTGCTTGGTGCAAGCGAAGTTGACCCAATAGGCAATGAAGGAGCCAACACTGTAGAACATTTGCCAGAAAGTCATGATCTTTCCTCGGATGTGGGGTGGTGAAAGCTCCCCAATATAGATTGGACCAGCGGCTAATTTTTGGGTCAATGGATTTCCACAAGAGATCGAGAAGAGAATGACTTACTTAAAGCAAGACCTTGCCCGATACCAATAAGCACACGGCCGCCAATGAAGCAGCCAATGTTGCCACGTGGTGAGAATGTCTGCATAAAAGTCGCAATTATAACGAAGATACAGCCAGTGGCCATTCCAATGCGGCGACCAAAATAGTCAGCGACTGGTCCACCAAAAAACCAACCCGCGACTACAGCGCCTACAGTATACGCTGTATTGACGGCTCCAACTTTCTCGGAGTTCTGAAGGGATTGTGTTAGTACATATTGCAATGTAATGGAACCAACGTAAGCGGCTTCTAACTCACCGGGTGATTGAAATAGGCCTTCCAGTTATCCGATCCCTGGACAGCATTGTAAACAGAGGCGTCGTAACCGTATAAGACCATACATGATGCTGCCACGAGCGAGATGTACCTGCAGTAGATGCTTAGTAAAGAGCACATAGAGAGATGAGGAGTTCCAGGTTATACCAGTTGTACGCTCTCTTCCGCCCCATCAACTCCATGGCGAGTACCGTGAGGTGGTGCTCCGATGAAAGGAAGATTGATGAGAGAAAATATACAGTTATCAACACTCAATAGTCGTATCTTTTTCAGAGATGGAGGAAAAGCGAAGGTTGAGAAGAATAGGGAGAGCAACAACTGATTTCTACAGAAGCTCCAGAGACACAGAAAAATAACATGGTGCATGGACATGGATATATAATAGTTGACCCACAGTTCTAGATCGGCAAACAGCCCTGTCCCTGGCCGGTGAAGATTGGGTAGTGGTAGCGCAGTCATCCACTGGCTCCGTGGCCGCGGCATCAAGGTACAGCACGCGAGGTAGACAAACACGGCCAGATCTTGATGCGGGGCCCCATCTGTCTGTCGTTCCCAATAACGTGAAGCTTCAGACGATCCTTCGCATTTCCAGTAACTAGAGGTTGAGGCGCGGAGAATCTTGGTGAAGATCTGGAGAAGCCTTGTGGAGAAATTCAGTCCACCAATGGCAATCGGCAGGGTCAACGGCCTGGCTCTCGCGTGGACGAGCAGGGGCTACCCCGGTATCATCAGATCTCTGCAGCGCGGAACTTAAACTACGGTAAGAAAGGCTTTGTGGATTCTGATGGGTGGATTTTAAGAATGTGCGGCTCGAGAAAAGGGAGAAGACGGGAATCAGTAGCACATGCCGAATCCAGCTTCATTACTATTCTGCACCCAGATCGTTATATGCCTGGAACGCTAAGCAGTACGCCATTAAATGCACCACATTGACAACAGCATTGCTGTCCCGTGTATCACGTAACCCTCAGATCGAATGCTTCTCAGCTCTGTCGCTCCCTCATCCCGCCTTATCCTGCAATGGAGGCCAAATGCGCAGAGTAAGCTGACAGCAACACATCAGGACCGTCAGTGAATTCCGAGAATTTTTAGCCTCTAAACCAAAGTATCAATCGGGGGCTCATAATGTTCCCGTATCAGCCTAGGCGAAGGAGTATGTCAATGCCAAATGTACATCTTCGACCATATCCATTTCGCTATGATTCTGTCAAAACCCTTCCACAACGCTCGTTATGCTTGAGACCCTCTCATTATTGCCCAAATAGCTTTCGAAGCAGACGATACGGCGCGGACGACCTGAAAGGCCGGCAACTATTCTGCCATTAGGGAATCCTTGTAATAGTTTGAAAAGCTGCTATGCTTACCTTTGACAGTGTCAAACTGGCATCAGAAGCTGTGATAATGAAGCTGCCAGAAGTGGTGGCAGCCGGACCGGACGTAGAGGTGGTCCCGGACGAAGAAAGACTGTTTGTAGTTGTGGTAGTGGAAGAGGGCCCGAAAGTGGACGTCTGCGTAGCAGTATTGGCTGCACTGATTGTACCAGTGCAAGCCGCCCCGACGGGACAACAAGCAACATTCCCAGCCATGTCTGCTGAGCAAATGGCACTCGGTTGACAACAGAGCCCAGGCGCTCCTTGCCCGTAACAGTTGGAATATGAGCTTGGGCAATCGGTGTTGCTTTGACGCTTTTGCAGCGGTAGTCCCATAAGGCAATCCTTTTCCCAACCATCGAGCGGAGATTGATCATCTCTCATGCTTGAAGCCTTCTTGTAACTTGGAGTGCTCATAGCCACGAATTCGTCCAACTGTCGCCATGCTGGTAGAAAAGGAACAGTTTCCGTCGGCAGGAGCAAGACCCTGTCTGGAGCTTCCGCCGTCACGACCGCGAGCAATGAAATCATGGATAAAAACAGCGTCGTTGCATAGCGCATCATTTGGAGAGGACGCTACGTCAGTCGGAAATCGTTGCGATTCTGAGGAATGTGGAAAGCATGCAGGGACCTTGTGTGGCCTCTACGGCCACGACAGCTTGGACAGAGACTTGCCAATCGCCAAGATACTCGAAGCTCGAATCCTAAAATGCTGTATCGTATAAGTTGTGTTGTAAGGCGAAATTGACGTCGTGGTACTCTGTAGCAATACGGCGGATTGGTGGTCGGACGAGATGAATTTCCTGTTCCTGAACTGATGTTTGGCGGGGTTCGTCACGGCAACCAACCAAGGGTGGTGTGGCTGAACTGTGGCGTAAATTATTTACGGAGTACCTACGGAGGGGTGGAGGTATTCTCGTCTTCATTATTTAAGTCTCCGTGATTTCGACCTCGAAATTTCAACTGACGGTCACCACTGTCGGCAATCAAGTCTTTCGGCTTGATAGCTCTGCTTACTTCGTGGATCCTGCTCACTCATCGGTATCACAGCCCGCGGAGCTCACCGCAGTGCTCTACCCAGAACCTCACTTCGGTTACCGTCGGCAGATTATTACGGCGCCAATGTTGTTTAAAGATGAGCATGTTCCTCGAGGTCTTCCTGGCTATTACCCGTCAAGATGATAAGGACTACGATTGTCAGAACCGCGAGAATTCTTGACAACATCCAGCCCCCAACTTTGCCTCGTCGCCAAATATTCGGACGGGATTTTCACAACAGCGCCCAACGCTATCTTGTTCGACCATTTCTCCTCGCAGATATCGGCGAAGGCATGGTTTTCCTTAAAATGAACAGGAATCTTGGGAGACTAATGCCTTGTTAGGCATTCGAGAAGTGCAGATAATTCAATGGTTTGTCAAGCCGGGTGCGCGAGTAGAACAATTCGATCCATTATGCGAAGTTCAGTCGGACAAGGCTTCTGTTGAGGTTTGCAAGTATGGTTCTTTGTTTAAGTGGATGGGATTGATAGCTCAGTACAGATTACCTCAAGGTTTGACGGCGTCATCAAGAAGCTATACTATGAAGCGGATGATACAGCTTTTGTTGGTAAAGTGAGAGCAACTCTGAACTTTGACGACTACCCTGGCTAAACCACGGACTTAGCCTCTTGTTGATATAGACATTCAGAGCGAGATCAAACCGGAGGACGCCGCCATCATCGAAATCCCCGAAGCTTCAGACCAGACCTCGACACCAGACTCAAAACATGATCCCGGGAAAGAGCCAGAAGTTAGACAATCAAATAGTACAAGCTCAGAAGACAAAGAACTCAATGGAAACCTGCAAGACTCCACAAGAAAGCATGCAACGCTTGCAACACCCGCAGTGCGGCACCTCTCGAAAGAATTAGATGTGGATATTGCGAATATCCAAGGCACAGGCAAGGACGGCCGAGTTCTCAAGGAAGATGTCCAAAAATACGCGACAGCAAGGACCGAAAGTCCACCTCATACACTTGCACAGACTAAGCCTCAAACGATGCCTTCTTCTGTAACTGAGGATAAGACTGTATCTCTCACACCAATACAAAGTGGCATGTTCAAGACCATGACGCGCTCACTTTCGATCCCGCACTTCCTATACACCACACCCGTGGATATGTCCCCCTTAAACAGTATTCGCAAGACGTTGAACAACAACAATGCTCAATCCTCTTCGGAGAACACGAAGACGAAAACTACGCCCTTACCTTTTATTCTGAAGGCCGTTTCCCTTGCGTTTCAGGAGTACCCACTCCTCAATAGCAGCCTCGACACCTCTGATCCCTCAAGACCTCAAATAACATATCGAGGCTCTCACGACTTCGGCATCGCCGTCGATACTCCATCAGGCCTCTTGGTCCCCGTTCTACGAAACGTCCAAAACCACACCGTACTCAGTCTTGCCGCCGAAATCTCGAGGCTTTCCACTCTTGCACGGTCGGAAAAATTGTCGGCAACTGATTTGAATGGGGCGACGTTTTCGATAAGTAATATCGGCAGCATCGGGGGCGACGCAGTTGCTCCTCTGATCGTAGCGCCCCAAGTTGCAATCTTGGGTGTCGGTAGGGTAAGGCTCGTGCCGGGATTTGATGAAAGTGGCAACGTTGTGAAAAGGGAAGAGGCGATCTTTAGCTGGAGTGCAGACCATCGGATTGTGGATGGTGCAACAGCGGCGCGATGTGCCGAAAAAGTCAAGGCATATCTAGAAGCACCAGGAATGATGATGGCAAGTATGAGGTAATTTCCACCTCCATGCAAACAGATCAGCACTTGAATATTTAGGCCGAATATCTCGGAGAGCCCGACAGGGTAAGTTATTTGTCTTGTGCTCTGGAATCTCGTGCTAAAAGTTCAGCGCAGAGCGTCATGTTCCACTGATTGTTCTGGATGTCGCTAGATCCCAATAAAGCAATATAGAGAGCTAGACTCGCATTGTATTGACGATCGATTTCACGTCATAGTCTTCACTATTCATCAGCTGGTCATGTATATGCCAAGAACCAAAGTATCAGGTTTTACGCTTTGTCCTGATTTTATTCTGTTTGTGTCTTTGTTGTGTGGAAGTCATACTTGTTTGGATTTTTCCTTACCACAAGCAATCATGCTTTCAGACTGCGTATTTGTATCCTTCCATTTATCGACCGACCTCTGAATGTCGCAAGTTGACTTTAAATGCCTATCTCTCGCCTTTCTTTCAACAAGTCTCAGCACACCCGAACTCAATACTCAACGACTATCCAATGTCACACACAGAGGAGATGGATGGTGACATTGTGAAAGTGCTTTGTGAGGCACTTTTCTGGAAGTGTGTAAGTTACTTGCATCGATTTCAGAAAAATGCTGAGAGCACCTGGCTAATTACCATGGACGGAATCAGCACGTGTGTGATGTAGAGAGCCCTCGTATGAGAAAAAGGCAAGAACGATGTTCTCAATGTGCACATATACGATGCGCAGAATGCCAACAGGAAGGAGATGAATGCTGGGTAGACATTGCATGCCAGAGGTTATTCCTTCCGTTTGGTCCGGATGCATCGGCCTCAATCAGTGGAAGCGAATACAGCCCAGAAAACACTGGAAAGCAGACGATGAACATAGATGCAAAAGGCAATTGCCAGACACTTGCTGATCAAGTCGCAACGCCTTCGAGGGATATACTCGCCATGGAAGTTCCAAATGACCAAAACTCTTTCCAAGGTCCGGCGCCAGGTACACAGGTTGCATCACAAATGGCTGATTTCTATCGATCACTCTTAGGGGAGACCAATGATGAGCCCTGCAATTCACCTGCTAAACCATCTGCAGATAGTGAAGCTGCTGAGGACTTGGGGCTTATAGCTTCGAGAATGACGGTAAATGTGGATGATGAGGGAGTTACGCAGGAACAAGTGGAAGGTGGCAAGCGCAGTAACGAGTCTATTGACTAACATTCAGTCCGAGCTTTCCACCTTGTCTCGTTCCTCTTTCACGGTTTCATTACCGTTCCATTTTCGGTCAGACACTACGACCGTCGCTATTATTGTGTAGGCATATATGTATACCATTGGGTGCCGTTAGAAGCCTAAAGGAATTCTAGATCCTCGTTCTATCATTGCTTCTCCCGCGTTTCTGCTCAGTGCCCTCGAGCAGCTCAGAATCAGGCTATCTTCAGTCTATCTGTAAGACCCGCGTCTTGGTGCATTACCATGGAAGGAGATATTTACACTTTACCGAGTACAACTTACGGCCAGGTTCTACGTTCAGGTCCGTCAGCAGAGCCGGAAGTCACAAGACGAAGAGGATCGTCAGGCTCTCAAGTACTTCCTCTACGCAATGAAAAAGGACGACCCTTATCCCTCTCCATAACGCCTCCTGAGTATGAGGGCTCTGAAAGTGCAAAACAGCAAGCCACGCCCTCTCACGCTCCACGTCAGGTAGATCCCACAGAAAATCTTCAAACTCCGCAACCCAATCCGCAACCTAATCCACAATCCTTAAGATCAAAAGCTGTCCCTCCCAACGGTGACATAAACGCAAATGCAGTCAGACGGGGAGATTCAGAACACGGTGCTGCACCATACAAATCTGAATTTCGATCTCCGCACCGATCACAGCAGCAAGAGAGCTCCGGACAGGTTGAAATAATCCCACGGGAAGTCCCAGCTCAGTCGCACAACATGACAAACTTGGCCTCTAAAGTAGAGACGATTACCGTTGGACTAAGTGTCACTGCGGACTCCGCACAGCGACCACAAAACGTCAGAACGCAATCAAATAGTTCGCGGCATCTGGGTAGGCAGTTGAATTCAATCGACGAAGAGCATCCAGCAAATGAGCATCATGGCACGACATCCTCACAGAACAGGAGTGGTGACCCTCGGGACCAGAATGCGAGGCCATTCCCGAGGCATACGGCATCGTTCGATCTCTCTCGTAACCTGTGGGGTTATGCAAGACGCGAAAGCTCACGAGACTCAGCAGTAGACAAGCCTGTAAACGGATCCCTCATCGCTCAACATCGGACAGGAGCCTCCATCACTCGGCCAGCGGCGCCAGGTCCGGAGGGTCGTCGAAGGACCTGGCATACCGAAAGTCGCACTATTGGCGAAGTGGAAGAACAGGAAACAGAGAGTTCGCCAACAAAGAGGGAGAACAAATCTCCTTTGGCTTCTGCAGCCCAGCAGAAAAGCCACTTCCGGACGTCTGATGAGGAACACCAGCGTAAGCTTGACTCCGTGTCGCTGAGGATTATGCCCTCTCCACCACCTGAGGAGGTTCCCGTAACGCCCGCGAACAGCCTTAGTGGTGCCACCCATCCGACTGATGCGACCAATGACCAAGGTGGTGATACTATCACGCCAGCCGAGGCTCCGCCCAGCAGGGATGACTCGTCGTCCGAAGATGAGCCGCATGCCACGGTGACCTGGAGCGATGCTGTGGAGTATCAAGATCAGGGAGACGCTCAAGGTGCACCACCTCAAGGACGATGCCGGCGATGTCTAAATAAATGGGTCTTGCGGCCCTTGAGGTGGATCGGACGGTGCCTAAGATGGATTTGGGATCATCTGAAGCTGGTCTTGAAATACTTTGAGTGGATTTTGTGGCCTTTTAAGTTCGTTGGGAAATCACTCTGCCGTTTCGGCAAACGGTTCTGCAATTGCCCAAATCCTACCGAGGAACCTCCACGAACAAATGGACATGTATAGGTTAGGGGACCACGGGCGCAAGGTTTTCTGGTCTAGTAATGGGAATGATCGGCTTTCCATCTTGTCGCTGTTGTTTGAGATGTGGAGGATGTAAACGGCCTCTGAAGCACTGGTCTTCTTTACAGTCTCCTGACAGTCTTTTTTCCCTTCTCTCTCTCTGGTTGAGGATAGGACTAGTATTGGGTAGCTTCTGTCATTCGTTCTCCTGATGTTCACTACCAGCTAATGGATAATAATCACCACCAAACTCCAAGGCAGCTTTCTCGAATCTCTCTTTGCAAACCTTAGTCCATCTGCCGAGCCCTAACCATGACAGCCAACCCCTTCGTTCCCAGATTTCGACATCGACTAGCGCGGCCATACTTTGCGTTAGATAATTATTCCGATGTCCGTCGTTGAACGGAGCGCTCAGGCTGAAAAACGTGCCTCTGGGCGCCTGAGCCTTGACACTGATCTTATAATTCCACCCACACACCTCCATTTGGAAAGTTCTATCGCTCCAATCCCTCTGCACTCGCATAAACGGCGACAAACCCATTGCTGCAAGCGCAAACGGCGGCCGGAAAGCCAGATTCAGGCCGCGCATCGGGTTGCAATAGCCCACCAAATAAGCTTGCATGCCCATCACTTTCCCACCGGCCAGACAAATACCGTGATTTGTGGCGGAATCCCAGGCCTGCACCCACATATGTGCTGAAGGGAATGAGTGCGCCCAATTCTTCTCTTCGTGAACAATGGCTAGTCCTTTCATGTCCGACGCGGGTAAAGAAGATGTCCCGGGAAAATCGAGGGCGTATTCCGCAACAGAGCCAAGGGAGTGGACATGCCAATGGAGAGGAAGCGGGAGATAAACAAGAAGACCTTCAGGAGTTGATGCGATACCTGGCCAGGATTTGGGCATAGAGGTTCTGGCATGGAAGATAAACCGATCATGTGTGAAAGAGTATTCTGTTGAAAAAGCGTCAGGGCATTTCATCACCCCAATGCCCGGTACGCGAATCTCAAATGTATTGTTGGAACTATACGGAATACGCTGCATGTCTTCCGCCCATACTTCATATTGTATGATATTTCGGCTATCTGCGGGTACGTATGTAAAGGAAAGCTGATGTCGATTTTTCTGGGCTTTTGGAACGGAGCATATGATGACAATAAGAGAAGCTCCGGAAGGCAAGCTGAATTTGGAGTAATATCCTTCAAATGCAGCTCGGAGATGAGGTGCGTGATGTCTCGTGCGTTGGAAAGACATCAGAGGTTATGGATTATGTACTCCGCACAGTACAATACGAATGGATAAATTGGCCCAAAGTGTCCGCACCGGTTTCTCACCTCTTGGGCATAAGTTGTGCGCCCCTAAAGTTGCTTCGAGCCATTTCGGATTTGGATCTAGAATACGCAGCCAGCAATCGATGACGCGACCTGTATTAGCCCATGGCAAGAACGCGAGCACTTTCAATGCAAAGACTTTTCTTCCAGTCTCCTTTTCCTTCAACCATCAACCATCAACCCAAGCTCCAAAATGAGGCACCAAAGAGATACTGCGCAAACTGATCTCCTCGTAACAATGCATTGACACAGATCGCACACATGCATACTATCGGAGAGTGGATTAAACAGCAGTGCACAATATCGAACCCGATCTGCTCTTGGTACGGTACTTTGACGCGATTGCGCAGAAACAAAAGCACCCTGCCGCTACGTTTCTCACACCTGCGGATAGTCCCAGGGAACGAAATCTTGAGAGCACATCGGTTCCCAAGGGCAGCATGCATGAACCACGGTCTATCCTGGTCTGCGGTACATGGCAGCACCAGATGATAAGAATCATTTCACAAGGAGCGAAGCGGCCAGGTACCTATTGACATCCCCGCTCTCCTCCAATTGTTCCACTTTCTTCTGCACAAGTCGGTAAAAATGCCGCTCTGGCACAGCCGCGACACAGCAAAAGGATAGCCTTGGGGGCTGTGAATGCGACGTCATTGGATGAGCGCAGCGCTGAAAAAGAACACAGATATTGACCGCGTTACAACGAAACCGCAGCAAGACCAACGATATGTATGTAATTCTCGGGCTTGTTTTGCTCAAAAATACTCCGAACGCCCCTCCTTCTTGGCCCCCACTCCAAGAAATGCGCGAATGCTGGGTCAAGCTTCGTATTGAAAACCGCCATCTGACTCACCAGATGAGTGGACTTTGTTCAATTTTTGGTTCACGATACATCTGATCAAAATGACTTACAAGGTAATCCATACTCGTTTCATAACAGCGCTTATGGTTGGTGTGCGATGTTTTGTTGAGCCTTGACTATACGTAACGCACAGCTGTGCCCTTCTCGAGCAGTTCTGCTAGCCTGTCGTGGACTGCGCCGCAGTAGACATTTGAACTCGAGGCACCCCCATCCTCGAGTAATCTTCAGGATGACATTACCCGGTGCCCCATGGTTCCTCTCTCACCTCTCACCTCATGGTACCAAGAAAAAAGTGCCTAAGGGAAGAAAAGTTTAATACTCATTCGCAACCAGCCTTGTCCCCTGCTTATTCATAGCATTTCGTTACTGTTTCACTTTAAATGTCACAGAGCCTTGCCTCCCTCAGTAATCAGCTTAGTTCTAGTGCTGATTTGGCATGTTCGGCTTCTTACCGGACAACTCCTTATACAGAGAAGACATCACTCCCCGCATATCACGTCTCGTATTCATCCAAGACTTCTGCATCCAAGGGCATGGCTGTGGATTCCGCCGAGAACCCTGCTCTGCCCACAGATGAAAAGACTACAAAGAAAGTGCGACCGCCAGTAATGATGGATCATATCCGCAAAAAAGAATCTCGCCATCAAAAGCAAATACGTTCCGGCGTTTTGGAATGCCCCAATTGTCTAGCAGTAGGGAAAGTCAGTCTGGTCAAAGCTGGACAAAGCTGCCCCAGTTGCAAATCGAAGGACCAATACAAGCCAAACGTTGGATCCCAGCTGGATGCTTCCGACCAGGCCCCCGAATTCAAGAAACCAACAAAGCCCTATTCGTCTGTAGCATATACTGAAGGCAAGAGTCATGTCGAGCGTTCACCGAGCGAAGAAACTCCCAGCGGAAAAGCTCTTCAACAAATTTCAACGATGACATGTCGTGAATGCGGGAAGTCTTTTCGACGCCCTTGCGATCTTACCAAGCATGAGAAGACGCATTCTAGACCATGGAAGTGTCCTCATGTGGAGTGCAAGTACTCTGAGCTTGGTTGGCCCACCGAAAAAGAACTCAATCGACACCTCAATGATAAACACTCTGCGACTCCTAAGCTCTTCAGGTGTCTTTTCCCCCCCTGCTCGTATTCCTCCAAACGCGAGAGCAATTGCAAACAGCATATGGAGAAGGCTCATGGCTGGGAATATGTGCGTTCCAAGTCAAACACCTCCAAATCTTGCCAGAAGCGGCCCGACAATTGTCTCCCCACTCCACGTTCAGAAAGTCGCGCATCATCACGAAGTCGTACTCCATTGACACCTCTCCATCCACGGGAGTACCCCAATATCTTTTTAACACCAGCTTCAGGGTCACAGGATTTAGAGGCATCCACTTCGTCCATCCCATTTCCGGCCACGGCTACCTCTTTCCAATCGAGTGTCCCTACATTTGACATGAGCCTAAGTAACGACTGGGCATTTGGCGTTCTGAACACGCCGCTTGAAGAGACGCCGCACAAGAAGACAAAACCTAATGATGACGATTTCGTGCTTTTCCCCGAAGAAAGCTATGGACCCCGGTTTACGTCAGAGTGTATTGGACCAAGAAATGACGAGTGCTATTCCTTTGCGTCCTCAGTGGACATAGAGGGATCTTATGAAGATTTCAAGAAAGCCGACGAATCCCCTCTGTTGGAAACGGGACGCTCTATGTCAGCGAACACCACGCATCAACTTGTAGCCCCTACCAGGACTCCGACGGGCGACTTGCTGTCCCTGTCGCTGCTCACTTCCGATCATGTCAGGAATGGTGACCCGAGACCCAAATCTGTTCCAAGTAGCAGTGCCGACTCGCATATCTCTTGCGGAATTCCTGATTCGGTACCGTCCAAAAGTGTACCATATGAAATGGCTGCTGTACCTCAAAATCCGGGTGTGCGTTCCCCTAAGCTATCGCTACGGACGTCAGGACAAGCAAAGTCACGACGGCGGATCAAGACAGGTTGTCTCACGTGCAGAAAACGCCGAATTAAATGTGGTGAGGAGCGTCCAGTTTGCACGAATTGTGCCAGATCGAAGCGATGTTGTGAAGGATATCGTCAGGGTCTTGTTTTCCAAAGCCACAGTCTCGATATGAGCCCTCCGGATGACAAAAAGCCCTCGACCGGTATAGCGGCTTGGATGGCAGACACTTACACTCCATCAACACAGAATTCTGGGCAGTTGCACTCCTTGACTGATAGTTGCAAAAGCTCTGGGTTGGATCCAATGCTATTGGGTACCTCGATTATGGATAGTGTCTTCGAATATGCCTCGCTATCTACCCGATCTATTACCGAACCGACCCCCAGGCATACTGAGCTGAGGACAGACGGGTTTTGGCAGCATATCAGTCCACCCAAAAAGCGAAAGCTTGAAGGCGTAGCGAAAAATGCCTCGAGTCCTTCATCTTCGGATTTAGATGCTACAGGAGCTTTCTTACTAAAATCAGTGTTCGATTATCAGAAGCGAGTCGATGACCAAACGTCAAACTTAATCCCCAAAGACTCTGCAGCACGAATTCCCAAGTCAGTTGAGCAGATGAGACTCTATAAAATCAATTCCGCATTGGAGCAAGTCGAGGGTCTGCTACCGGCTATTGAGGCGCTGGAGGATGATAGACTCGTAAAAGATATGGGCCATTCCGACAGTGGATATGAATCTTCACAAGCTAGCAGTAGGGCCGCAACTATGGAGAAAGCTACCGAATACAGATTCGCTTTACAGCAGGGAGCGAGTACACAGGCAAAGAAGGCGCTCAGTTTTAGTCCCAGAAGTGAGGATGGTGTCTCAATGGATGTTGGCGCTCCTTCCGAGCGGGAATTTCCCAGCGATACTGAAGCTTCCGGATCCTCCGAGGATTCCAATGCTGGCGTGGATTTGGACTGGACAGGTCATGTCCTCGATAAATTCAGAGCTCCTGCGGTCATGCAACTGTTGGACCGATTCTTTTCTGGGTCAGGAAAGTGCTTTCGAACATACCACTCGAATGGATCGAGGGGCTCCGGCCATGCCGCATCATCAACGGGGTTTAGTCGCGGGAGCAACAGTTCCTCGTCGAAACAATCGAATCTTCCACACAAGCGAAAGGCCGATGACTACGAGCGGGACGGTGGAGATGAGGAGGAAGGTAACGCTGGCTCCAGACCATCAACCAAAAATGATAACCAAGAGCCGGAAAGGTTACTTGCATGTCCCTTCTGCAAATTCAATGCCAAGAAGTACAGGGGTTGCTACAAGTACACACTGAGAGATATCTCACGCGTCAAACAGCATCTACGACGCTGCCATGGTATTCCCAAGTACTGCCCGATCTGTTACCACACCTTCAATTCAGAAAAAGCCCGAGATGATCACATTCGAAGCCGGAACTGCCAGCAACTTCCGCCCGTCAATTTCGAGTGTGTCAGTGAAGAGCAACGAAAACTCCTCGAACAGAGGGTATCCAAGACAAGGAGTACAGTCGAGAATTGGTACACAATTTATGAAATCCTCTTTCCGGGAACCACTCGTCCTGATAGCCCGTACGTCGAGGTGGTTTTGTCAGAGCAGCTTTGCGAACTCCAGGATTTCACGGCTTCTGAAGGTCCACAAATTATAAACAATTTGGTTCAGAGTCAGATACCTTCTTACTTGCAACCTCAAGAGCCAGAGATTACGGCTTTCACACAGACTCTATTCCAGGACGCTGTCACCACGCTGTTAGAGAGGTGGGAGTCAAACAGGAGTGGACCGCCCTCGAACGAGCGTAGCTTCACTTCCGCAACTCAATCCGAAGCCTCACCCGAACTATCTCGCATGCAATTGCCTCCACCAGATCCTCAAAATACCGGCGCACAACCGCAAAACGACTCCCGCCAACAGGACGGAAGCCACTCTGGCCTGGGCTCGTCGAATCAAGTCGTTCATGATCCAAGACCAAATGCAGTCTACCAAGGCCTGGGTCCCAGCCCTCCTGCTCCCGCTCATGTGAATCCAGGCGAGTACCTCGCATCAGCAGCGCCTCGAATGGTGCCAAATCTTTCGAATGGGTCGTGGCAGCCTCAGACGCCCGACTCCGGTTACCGTAGTGGAAGTGCCGGAAACGCGGTAGCCGGTCCATCCAGGAACCCGGCGCCAACGTCGTCGCCTTTTATGGGATATGACGGCTCCTTCGACCATCTTCCGGGGCCCGACGAATTGATCAACAATGAACCTCTCCTGTGGTGGCCGGCTCCTTCGGAGTAGGAGACGGAGCTCTCGAGCAAAAACTTCCTCGGCGCCAACTGGTGTAACGATGGTCAGCATAAGCGTCTTTCGCGAAACTGGCTTTCTCTCTGAAAGCCTTATACCTATACTGTACGATCCATACTGTTCAGTGAGACGACACGTGTTCTTTTTGCAGTTTTATATGCTTTATTTCGTGTTTATTTGCGCATAATTAGATGCTGTAAATGCTGGGATACCCTCTGGAGAATTGTGGAAGACAGAACAATGTATATCCGAAGAACGATTCTTTGATGTATACTTTCCTTTATCGGCCAAAACGGCGTCGCTATCATACATTTTCGGGGAGACCTTGGTTGGAACTATGAAGTATAGGATTCAGGTGTTCATATGGTGTACTGCTGTTCAGTTTGGGCCTACAGTGTGGTGCGAAGGACTTTCTAATGATACCCCTCTGAAAATAATGTAATCTTCTGACGGCAACATTTATGAGTAGAATTTAATACCTTCACAGGACAATTCACAACACCACTCAACAACACTCATTGCTTGAAATGTCTATGTAGTATCGACAAGTACCGCAACTCGTAGTGATCCTAGTCGTGACGGTGTAGCCCCCCTACACGCGGATGTGATCATACAGGAACTCATCAATCCACTTCCTCCTCCACTGGACCATTATCCGAATGATCTTCCATCTCCAACCCGAGCCCCGCAACACCGCCTTCCAGCCCAGTCTTGGCTTCAGACGCAGAACCGCCGGCTCTCTTACTCTTCCCCTTCTTCCCCGCTTTCTTGCCCTTACCCGTCCCTTCCACCGCCAACGGCGCCTCTCGCACCCACCTCGCGATGTCCTCGGCCCGCTCGGTCGAGATCGGATACTCCTTGCCATCTTCCTGCGCCCAGCGTTTGGGTGCCGGAGGCGGAGCGGGAGCGGGACTCGTCGCACCATTTGCCTTTGCAGTCCCGGATGAAGCAGAAGCAGAAGCAGTAGCACCAGCACCAGCGGGATTACCATTCGCGATCCCATTCTCCCCGCCAGCTTTCTCCGACCCACCTCCTCCTGCTACAGCTGCTGCTGCCGCCGCATCAGCAGCCGCCTTCGCCGGCGCCGTGCCCGGCCTCGGCGACGGCAGCGGCAGGTACGGCGACGCGTCACCGCGCGCCTCGTCCTCGATAGCGCGCTTCTCACGGGCCCTAACAGCCTGCTGGAAGCTCTTCTCATCGACGACGCGTTCATCAGCAAGCGCGTCGAGGATAGCCGCGTGCTTGCGACGCTCCTTCTTCCGCTCTTCCGTCTCCCTCGGCGCCCGGTCCTGGATTTCTCCGCCGCCGGCTTTGGCGACGGCATTGGAGCGTCCGCTGCTGGAGCTGCTGGTACTGGAGCCGTTGCTGCTGCTGCTGCCGTTGGCGGAGCCGGAGCCGGGAAGTGGAGCGGGTTTGCAGAGGGATTCCCAGGAGCGGCCGAGCCCGATCCAGTCGCCGGCGCGCCGGAGCACTTCGATCCAGTCGGCGCGAGCGGGGGAGCGGGCGGCGAGGAAGACGGGATAGCCGTCGCAGACTCGGGCTAGCCTGGCAGCGTTGTGAGCGTGACGGAGGAGTTCTTTGGGAGATGTTTGTAGGAGGGCGTGGCAGAGAAGGACGGAGTGTAATGCATCAGTTAGGAGTGGATGATATGTTATCGCTTCGTGGGAGTCGTGAAGGGCGTTCGCTGCTGCTTCGGGAATATTGGGCGTCGAGTCGGCCAGAGAAAGAGGGGTCGGGTGAGAGGGCGGCGCAGGGAAGGGGGGAAGGTTAGCGGGTGGTATGGCGGCAAACAGATCGCAAACCTGATATATTTCATTTGGTGGAAGCGAAGGCCACCCGTTGCCATAAGAGAAGTGATCGGAATTTCGGTTCGGAGACTTGTGTGGAACGAGGGCATCGGAAAGACCATTGCCATTAATGTTGCTATCGGGAGTCTTATCCAGAAGGCGGTGACTAAAAGATTTAGAGGCTTTGATGCCATGAGTACCGCTCGCGATATTGTTCACACGGCAGAGAAATTCTTCAGCGATTTCGAATGGAAGTCCTGGTGTGTAATCAAAGTTTCCTAGAAAACCCATATAATCACGAAGAGCCCTTCTCGCATTGGTTTTGACTGCTTTTCGAGCTTCAAGGTGCCTAATGCGAGCATTCCGTTCTTCGGGACTTCGCGCGGGAATTTCTCCATTCATATCACCGTTCTCCGAATGAGAATTTCGCGAAGCAGCTTCATTCGAATCATGCATCGCATCAAGGGCTTCGTTAATGTGTCGGCACGCGAGCGTCAGATAGACACCCGCACGATGAAATAACAGTTGGTTTTCCAGACTGCAAGGCTGATCTTCTTCGAGCACCTTTTGGTCTTGCCTCCACGATCCATTATGGGCATGTGCTTTCTCTCTTTCTGCTCTTGCCGTACTTGCAAGTACAAGTTGATCTTTTCCCGCCCGGTGTTGTGCCATTTTGTACCTTGCCGCGGCCAGAGCGTCTGTCAAGTCTTTCGCAGCACCAACATAGTCATCTTTGAATAGCCGGGTCAAAGCCCGCGTCCGAAAGGGTTCTCCTTCTGTAGGCTTCTCGGCAATGACCTCATTAAGTGGATCAAGTGAAGTGTATTCTGCCATCATCCGTGAGGGTATTTTCTCGTGAAAGAAGTGCACATATTTGCCGTCAGGGTCATTGACATTCCGTTGCAGAACATGGCCGGCCACATCCTCGAGTGACGAAGCTGATTGCATGGTCGCTACGCTTGCCGCAATCTCGTCGAGGTGATATGCCTGTGATAATTTCTGAGTCGCCAATTCTCGCATACGATGTTTCCTCTCCCTGCTCAGTTTTGCGTTGCCTCCCCCAAAGCCTAGCCCCAGCGCCGCTGCGCTTCCGCCACCAAGTATACCATTGCCTGCATTGAGGGAGTTGCTGAGGGCGGATGAAGCCACGCCATTGGTTGCACGAACAGCGAGATTCGTTGCTTCTTCGACGGCTTTGCGTATTTTGACAATGTCGTAGAAGACTGCCGGATCGATTGGACGAGGTCGGGGAGCAAAGTAATTGCTATTGGCAAGCGTTTCGAGGACCTCGGGAGGTAATTGGAGCCAGGGGCCATGAAAGGATGAAATGTAGCGCCAATGCCTGCTGGAGTTGGGCGCAAGGTTGATTGAGAGCTCAGAAGGCGGGGGACTTACTTATTTCTGCAAATTATTAGAGCAGATGTAGACGGCTGATTCTCCCCAAATTGATTCTTGGCTGCGGACGTGGATGGACTCGAGGCTGCTGAAGAAGACTCATTGGGAGCCTCAGCCTGCTGACCTTTTTTCTTGCGCGCCATCAATTGAGGCAAATAACTGTAAAATGTTGTGGTTGAATAAAGAAGGTTTAAAATATGCAAGAGAATGCTGCGGAGCCAGGCCCGCGGAGCCCCCGCGCCCTGTCCTCCTCCGTTATCAACTTGATACGAAATATTAAGACCATAAAACCCCATGGACTCCGTGGGTGGCTTATTTGAATCCATGACTAGCTCTCTCATTTCAACTCAAACCCTGTTTACGATTCATACTAAACTATTCTCGGTGCATTGCTACAGCTTCTATCACACCAGCCACTAGTCACCGCCATCATTCAAACGTACACTACCTGGACCAGCCTGGATTTTTTCTCTTGCGCTCTGTCTTCTGAATGGGTACACAGTTGAGTCCCAAAAATATGCCACTGTGTGATTCTCTGGCGCCTGCCACGTTACCATACCTAACGTCGAGCCTATCGAGCCATATCAAGACTTGCTTCAATCTGAGTAGCATCGATCCAGCCATCGAATATCGGCCGAGTGATCATCCACCGTGAAGAACCCTCAGGACGAAAAGAATCGTAGTCAATTCTCTTTATCATGCTTGTGCCTAACAATTAACGCGTCTCTCCCAAGCTTCCCACTCAATCGCCAGCCACCTTAAATCAGAGACAAACGGCTATTTTCGAAAAAGATTGCCACACGCCACCCCCTCATCTATCAAACGGCTCCATCAGCGTATTCCCCTCCACCTTCTCCGCAAACCCCTCAATATGCGTCGTATGACACCACGGCTTCGCACGCACCTCCTCCCTCACAATCCCCGCAAAGCAGCCCGTCCACTTCTGCCGCGGCCACGCCTGCGCCACGCTCGCGATCGTCGCGCGGTCCACCAGCTCCGGATGCAGCCCGACGTTATCGAAGACCGTCGCTAGATTCACGAGCGCGCCCAGCGTCGTCACGGTGCCCGTGTCGCCGAGGTCTTGGTGGCGGATGATGGTCTCGTAGACGGCTTCGGCCTGGGCGAGCGGGGCGCCGAGCGAGCGCAGGAGGTCGTAGGCGAGCATGGCGCCTTTGAATTCGAAGGAGACGTATGTCGAGTGCATGTTCTTGGGCGTGGCGCCGATGTCGTGGAGCATGGAGAGGAGGAAGTATGTCTCCGGGGTGTAGTTGAAGTTGGGGAAGTGTTGGGATGCGATTGCTTGGCCTGGATTGAGGTTTGGTATGAGCTGTAAATGCTTCCAAGGCGATTGTAGACAGTCTTTGGGGTACGTGTCTGGAATATGACATCTCGAGAGCGTGAGAGTCCTTGAAGGGGTTGGATTATGCATTACCGTAATAGAACACGCGCATGCAGTGGTTGAATGTTTTGACTTCGTATTCCTTGCGTGCGTACTCCGTAATGTCTTGAGCAAGTTTTGTGTCTGGGATCTTGATGTCGCTAACCTCAACCGGCTCCGCTTTCTTAGGTGCGACTCGAGAGGCAAGAAGTCTTTCAAAAGAGCGCGGCTGTGCTTCCCAGCCGTAGTCTTTGATTGGATCACTCATTGTAGAGGAAGGAAGGGAGAGAAATAGTCCAAGACGGGGAATTTGATGCTGGAGAAGATGGAGCAAGACTTTATATAAAATTTTACCAATTTTAGAGTAGGCTGGAGAGATGACCCAGCAGTCGAGCTTTATCAACAAGGGAGAAGCCTTTGCTTTACCTTGTACGGAAATATATGAGCCGACGCTGCCTTGACGTTGACCCCACCTGCGTCATCTCGACGATATCCATGTCCTGCTAAATGGGTAACCAAAATTCGCGCTTCGCCGACAGTAGGTATGGTTTTGCGCGGGCGAGAGGGAATGTGTTTGGCATGAAGTTTGGGAAGATGCATGACGACTAGTTCCTGAGTGCTGCATGCTGACTGGCATTTAGCTTACTCTTATGGATCCAGACCTGGAAGTCAGGTCTGACCAATCCTGCGAGAAGTCAGACCGTTGTCTAATGATTGTTGAAAATGGAAAGCGAATCTAGCAACACTGAAAACATTAATAATCCCAGGTTCCGGGCGGGTCATTGTCTCTCAATAGTCTGATTTATGTACGAGTGACCGCCTCCTTTGTGTCCTCCTCACAAACCCCTGTAGCCAAGGCTTTTGACTCCTGGCCTGGCCCTTGATTTTGAACTTTTCTGCTGACACAGAACATTTCGCTTCACCTCAAATATTGAGAAGTGCAGAAGCTAAGTAAGCAAAAGAAAGCTAGTAATTCACAGAGGGAAGAAGAAAAGTCAAAGCTTGAGTCTATGAGCGCGACTAAAAACGCCCGAAAAAGGTGACTCAATACCAGTAAGTGGATGTGTCCATGGACGAAGTCCGAAAACCCAGACGCCAACGCTTGGAAACATGGTTTGATCACAAACGCCGCCTGCAGGATCAACAAGAGATCGAGGCAAAGAATATGTGGAGATTCTCTTTTAGAAATGGTATAACCAGACCACCCAATGCTGAATACAAGATTTCAGTCCTTTCTCTGATCGGAGCTCGACGCCTCGATATCCTTATCCTCTCCTTCCTCATGCTTGCTACCGTCAGTGCTATCTTCCATTTCCTTGTAGATGAGCTTAGGATCTCCCGCCACAGGGCCCATGGGAAAAGCTGGGGTCAATTCTTTGGACTGACTCGGCGGAACGCCGTACTCTAACGGCTGCGATGCCACAATGGGATCGTCAGGCTTCGTGTCCGGATGGACTTCCACGCCACCCCGGCTCTCCAGGTCCTCTCTCGCAGTCAGCCGATCGTTGCGAGAGAATTTCAGCGAGTCGTTATCGCCGCCGGGACTGTTCCCGTGGGCTCGGTCTACTGGTGACCACCCCACGATGCTGCCCGCAACGATGCCAGCCATCGCAGCTGCAGGGCCAAACGCCGAATTTGAGCGAGAGCGAGTCCGCCGTCGGGAGCGCGAGTCTGGTGTCGGAGGAAGCGGGCTGGGATGAGGGGCATGTTCGCCTTCGCCAAGTTCGGGATTCGGAGTTTGAGGTACAGAGAGGTGAGAGCTACTACGCGAGCGAGAGCCACTGCGCGAGTGGTTGAGCAGAGTCTCCCGCGGATGTTGGACAGCAAATTTGAGCGCATTTAGACGACCACCTCGAATCTTTTTCACAAACGCGAGCTCCTCCCGAATGTCAATCAGGGCTTGGTTGAAAGGCAATGGCTGCTCTTCGTTTTCAATAACAAGTGATGGTGTGGTTTTGCGGCGGAATGAATCAGGAATCATCTTGCGAATGAGCTCGTCCGGAATGAGGCGAATGACAATTCCGACCGGGATCGATAGAGCTCCCAATATTATTGAGTAAGCCCATTGTGCTCCGTTGAGTCGAGTAGAGTGAAAGGCGGCGCCGCCGACAAAAATAATCAAGGTTTGCCCACCAATCATTATCAAGGCAATACCAAGGAAAAAGTAATTGCGAAACATGCCTTCGAAAATATTGAACTTGTTATCCAACCGGCGGCTGTTGAGCTGATTGAATATTTGCATCCAGACGAATGTGTTGAAGACAAGGGTCTGAAGCTGGTTACGTTCGCGAGTACTGTCGTACGACAGGATAGGGCCGCCGGCAAAGTTTAAGATGAATGTTACAACAAGCTGATAAATAGCTTGACCGATGATCATCTTCCACATTGTAAGCGTGATGAGAGGTGCAGATTTGGGATCCGGTTTTCGGTTAATGATACTCCTGGTCGGGGGATCGGTCGCAAGGGCCAGAGCCGCAAAGGTATCCATGATCAGATTGACCCACAGAAGCTGAACAGCCGTGAGGACTGAGGTCTCATCCGTGCTAGCGACAGCAGAGACAAACGCAAGCAAGACCGCGGTGATGTTGACTGTGATCTGGAATTGAAGAAATTTCTTGACCGCATCGTTGACTGCTCGGCCCCACATAAGTGCCTTGACAATGGAGGAGAAATTGTCATCCATTAAGATAATGGCCGATGCTTCCTTGGCGACTTCAGTACCGGCAATTCCCATAGAGAACCCGACATCGGCAGCTTTTAAGGCAGGAGCATCGTTGGTACCATCACCAGTGACGGCGACTGTTTCACCAAGGTCCTTGAGTCGCCTTACTAAGATACGCTTGTCTTCTGGACTGGATCGAGCAAGGACCTGAAGACGCGGGATGATCTCCGTCATTTGTTTCTTACTGAGCTTGCGGAATTCTGGGCCTTCCATGACCATGCCTCCAGCTGTAAAGATTCCACAGTCTTCTGCAATAGCCTTGGCAGTCATGATGTTGTCGCCCGTGACCATTCTCACAAAGACGCCAGCACATGTACAATCTTGCACTGCCTCCCGAACACCTACGCGAAGTGGATCTTGAATACCAGTAATGCCGAGGAAGGTCATGTCGCGGAAAACGTCATGAAATTGAGCCTGTTTGGGATCATCCTCTACTCTACGAGCATTGCGTGGTGGCCATTGTTCAAAGTCCCGGTATAAAAATCCTAGGGTCCGTAGAGATCGGGTAGCGTATGCGGTGATAACTTGCTTGATCGCGATAACGTTGTCCTTGTTTATGAGACTATCGGAAACACCCTTCGTAGGATCGTTGATAATCTTTGTGCAGTGCTCAAGCAAAATCTCTGGTGCGCCTTTCACAAACATGCGGTATCTGACTTCACTGATTTTGACAACAACCGCCATGCACTTGCGGCCCGAATCGAATGGAAACAGCTGGACGATGTTGGCATTGGATCGCTCAATGCTGACGGATCCCATGCCCAGATGATTCTGAGCAAAGCCGAGCAAGGCAGTCTCGGTTTTGGAGCCGATGAATGTATCTACACCGTCGCGCTGTCCTTCGAATGCAGTAGAATTGATAACGATCGATTGCTCAAGTAATGTTTTGACGTCATTATTGACTGTGCGAATGAATTCTTGCACTGGGATGCCATCAGGCTCGTCATCCGCATTTTGCTTTCCCTTGGATGGAGAATCTTGCGCCTTTGATCTGCGGTCGCTGAACCTCAAAGCCGTCCCTAAGGTTCCAGTAACAACAGTCATCTTGTTCTCCGTGAGGGTGCCGGTCTTGTCAGAACAAATGCTCGTCGCATTCCCCATGGTCTCGCAGGATCGCAACAATCGGACCAGATTGTTATCCTTGAGCATCCTCGTTGTAGCAAATGCCAGAGCAAGCGTCACTGCTAACGGAAGCCCTTCTGGGACTGCCACCACAACGATTGTGACCGCAACGATGAGGATTTGAAGGAATCGTTGCCCCTTGTCCTGGGACGACTGATCATCGTTCCTCAATTTAACGAGGAATTCAATGAAGAGCACAACAAAGAGCAAAAGCGCTGCTGCACCACCAAGTTTGGCAATGTATTCCGCCAAGACATTGAGTTTCGATTGCAATGGAGTCGGCTCAGGATCTTCTCGCAGCGACATCATCGTCTTTCCGTAGCTGGAGTGTATACCGGTCGCTGTAACGAGAAAAGAACCAATTCCTTCTGTCACTGTCGCGCCCGAAATGATAAAAGGGTCCAATTTCCTGAGGTTCTGGTGTGCTTCCATAGCGTTGTAAACATCATCCGCGGCCGTTTTCTTGAGCAAGTCAGATTCGCCAGTAGCAGAAGATTCGTCACATTTGACGTTATGACCCTCAATAAAGATACCATCCACAGGGATTTTGTCGCCTGCCTCCAGCAACACGACATCACCAACAAGAATATCATGGACCGAGATTTCTTGCGTCTTGCCCGATCTTACGACTTTGACAACCCGATCATCTTTCTTTTTATTCAGTTTGATAAATTGTTGTTCTTTCTGGTAGTCGTTTAGCGCTCCAACAACCACAACAAGCCCGATCGCCACGACGATGGCCACACCTTCTACCCACTCAACTTTAGGCTCGCCGTTAGAAGGGGTGCCAAAGGTTTGATAGAGCCCAAGGGCCAAAGAGATTATCGCAGCACCAGTAAGCAGAAGAAGGACCTTATCATTGTACGCCAGCCAAGCAAGTTGGAGTATATTCTTCGATTTCCGCTCCGGTAGACGATTGTCCGAAAATACTCGTTTTCTATCTGCAAAAGCGGCATTACTGGGCTTTTTCGGAATGCTTTTGGTGGTAGTGTTTGTGTCCATCCGGCGCATTTTCTGACCATCCCCTTTTAAAGTTGTTTCGGATGTTGATAAAGTCGTGGCTTCCTCAAATGTCACTGTGCCATCAAGGTATTGCTCGTCCGAGCTCAAACCGCCGGATCTGCTGGTCCGCAATCCTTTTTCCAGCCCGACCAAACCGCCCACTGCATGAAATCCTCCCAGATTCTTTGGATTAAAAAGCTTACCCATCTGACCAGGAGAAAAGGCAAATTTATTATCCGCGATCACGAATGCAGCCTCCGCACCAGGATCCGGTAATAATGCTTCTTCATCGGGTAATATTTCGGTATGAGATTTCTTGCTGCCATCTCCATTAGTCGACTTGTCACCCTGCGAAGAAGACGTGTTAATGTACGTCTCCTCACTGATTGATGAGGGTTGGCCTGCTTCTGTCACGGAATCAAAAGAATTCCCTCTTGATCGCTGACCGGGAACAGCTAGCAGCTTATTTTGGTCGGTCCATCTGGAGGTCGGAGAGGATACGTTATGGGGGGAGGTGGGTCGACTCTCAAATGAGCTATATTCTCGGGGGCCTTTCGAGGGCGAACCATGATCGTCAGGGGGATGAGACTCGGGCGAGGAATACGGAGGAACGTCGCCCTGCGCATAACGCTCAGCGTCAGAGAGATAACGAAAAAGAATGCTATCAGCCATATTGGCAGGAAGACGACTAACAGCAGAAGTATCAATTGTAATGGTAGGTGCCCGTTGCCGCCGGACAGCTGGGCCTGGTGAAGGGGTGTTTCGCCCCGGGTCACCTTTCCCAGCGTCCATCTTCAATGGGCTGTCCGCAAGAGCGCGAGGCGCGCACGGAGCTGCGGATACCGCTTCGAGTAATTTGCAGAAAATCTGCCTCCGTCGCACGCTGATGGGTCGGTGCTCCGCTGCGGCTGATGCTCATGAATAGGATACTTATGAACGTAGGAGTGGCGTCGTAGTATTGAGGGTCGAATATGGACACAGCCCGTTTGCCAGGGGCTGTGTAGAGGACAAGAGGGGCTGCCGCGTAACTTTCAGCATCAGTGGGATGAGGAGAGACTCGCAGAGAAGGAGCTTCCAACGTGGGGCCAGCTCGCGCCGAATACTATTGTGACAGAAGAGACAATCAGCTCGTGAGATTTAGAAAATCATTACGGCCTGGACTGATGAGATTTGCGCTGAGCCACAGGCAGATGACTGCCAAGCAAGAGTAAAATACGTGACGGTAGAGTATTAGATTCGATGAGTGCGGGTAAAAAGTGGATATCCCAAACAATTTCCAAGGAAGCTTGCTAACCCTGACGAATGCCCAGTTTCTTCGCCGTTCCAGACCTCCAAGTCCACTTGGTGATTGAGTAACTCCGGCGAAGGGGCGAAAATTGAGGCGGTGCCCGGCATGAATGGGAACGACAAAAAGGATGCGATTGGCAGCCTAAAGAGATGCAAAGGGAAGGTTTAGGGAGCGGTGGCGAGCTACGCCGATGAATTGCCAGCAATGAGTCTGGAAGAACAAAAAAGCTATTAAGCCTTGGCCATCGCAGAGGCAAGGAATGGACCAGAGGTCCATGTTTCTGGGCAGCTTAATGGGGTGTACCGGAACCGCCAGGGAGTTTGCACTGCCCCCCTCGAGAGGTACGTACCGGGATATGGCCGGCAAGGAGGATGGCGACGCTAAGGGGTGGTAGGTAAGGTTCTCCGCCTGGTCGTGGAGCTAGGTAACATCCTTGCTACCCTCGAATGCCATTGAAACACTTTTTGAAGCACGAGGGCCGCGCGTGGCTAGTGCACAAGGCTACAACTCTTGTCGTGAGATCATCGTATCTCTGCTGCCAGCAGCCGCGGAATCATTTGGGCACCGCCTTCGACCTCGTCGACGAATGACTTGCTATGACAGCGCTCATCTCCGACGCTCCGGTCCAAGCATCACACATGTGCGAATAGAAAGAGCCGCAATCTGCCGGGACTTGGCCGACCGAAAGGTTCTGCACGGAACAAGCCGACCAGCACAGAGACAATTATCCCTTTCGTGCGCCGTGGCAGGAGCATGTTTGGGCATCAAATTAGGAACGCTGGAGGGCTCAGGATTACAGATGATATGCTGGACTTCGTGGTGGGGTAGACACGGATGCAACGTTTAGGTGCAGGAGTGCCGCACAGCAAGAATCATGCATTTCCAGCCTAAAGCTTTCGCGAATAATTGCATGACAGATATCAGTCAGAGGGACGTCGACACAGGTGGCTGTGTGCTTGGCCCTCTCTTCCGTCTTACACGACGCGCGCGAGTAAATCAGAATTCAGAATCTGCCTTGGCGGATCGCTCGACAATCCTGAAAGACAGCTATTGCAGTTATCTTGACTAACCCGTACCATTCAACAGAGACAAATAGTGTCTTTCGCCCCCAAATGCGAGTCCCCCGCACAGCTTGCCCAGGCAGCCACCCCTATAGCCTTCTCTACTCAGCTACGGCGCATGAAAATGTTTGCGGCAATGGAAGTACTTGGTCAAAACGCCACTTCCAATCACCGTTACCTCAGGATTCGTCTACAGGACACATTGGAGCATGAGGATCCCAGATTGACAGCGTCTCACCATGTCGGCCCCTCTTCTTCGGCTTCTTTCCCTTAATTCGTTGCGCTTGTTCATTGCGATGGAGCATCATCTTGCTCGTCAA
This sequence comes from Astrothelium subdiscretum, assembly GCA_021030935.1. Classification (NCBI taxonomy): domain Eukaryota; kingdom Fungi; phylum Ascomycota; class Dothideomycetes; order Trypetheliales; family Trypetheliaceae; genus Astrothelium; species Astrothelium subdiscretum. The sequence goes on along the minus strand of JAGFMW010000077.1, from coordinate 8,212 downwards.
AGCCATCGAAGTTACCAAATCTTCCAGTAAGCCCGTTTCAGCAAAAGCCGCTGCGAGTTCTGACCCTTTTGTCATTCCCTCGATGTCATGAACATTGGAGCCAATGATATTCGCGAGCTCCAGATTGCTGAGAAATACGTCGCGCCCGTATAACTGAGCTGCAATTCCCACCATGCTGTTGTACGACAGAATCACCTGCGGAAGGTATCCGTTCCGAATGAGCTGGTTGTCCTCTGCCTCTTTTGCTGGTGAATGTTGTTAGGTGGAGCTTGCCGTAGCTCAAGTAACCAAGCGTGAAACTTACTGTCTCTGGAATCCGCCAACCAATCATCCTTCAGTAGGGCCTGCATGTATGTAGAAACGTCATCGTAGATGCGCTGGATTTCATCCTGGACGGATCCCTGAGATCTAGTGCTGCCCTGTGCTAGTCTAAATGGTTTGTCAGAGTTGGTAATCTTTGCAAACATGCACATTCACCGGCGACTTACTCGACAGCCTGATCTTCCACACCGCGCCAACTGTGTAGCGATTTGAGGGCATTCACCAGGATTTCAAGGTCTCGAAAGGCCTTTGACTGCGACTTGAGCGCAGCGTACAATTTTTGTTGTGCTTCGGGCGAAAAATGATGGGTTCTGGAGACCGGAACTTGCCTGGAATTGAGTGAATTCTGCACTTCTTCCGCATTTTCTTCACTCCAGATATCGATGCCGGTACCCAATATTGAGACCGTCTTGATTTCTGATACGGTTTTGGTTGGTATTCTTTCGCATAAAGCCATCGCTGCAGCTATGCGTCCCGCTTCTATTAGATATGTCAGTGATGATTCATTGTCATAAACGACCAGAATGAAAGTCAAGACGGCTTACTCAAAAAAGCCTTCAAGGCCTTCGTCAGCACTTTAAATGTCTCAACCCACTGCCCATCCAACAAGAGAAACCATTCCAGACTGCTGATGATGCTTTGCTCTTGTGCATCTGGCTCACTTCGGTAAAATGCGCTTTTCATGCGGTGCCCTGGCCAGAGCGTGGATTCCTCTGGCTCTAGCAGGTCAAGAACGAAACCCCGGTTGTCCTTGTCAGCCATTTCTGGTCTCGAAATCAGCCACTCATATTGCGCTTTCAAGACACCTAGGACATCAAGGTCATATGATCTGAGGAGATTGATATAGCTCTTGCGTTCACTTGCAGTTTCAATGACGGGTAAGACGCGCCCGACAATCATCTCTGGTCGAATACGCTGGAGTCGTGATGCGTAAAGCGGGATCAACTCAAGTTTCCTTGCTTTTTTTAGGAGCTCAATGTATCCTACGATGACATTGTCTGCAGCCTGCATTCGGTCAGGTGAGTCGAAAAGATAGTCAGGACCGAGGTCTTGAAGGATTAACACAACGTGCGCCATGACACGAAGAGCATCTGGATCCGTCGCAAACCCCATCATAGGATTTTGGAGAGACAAAGAAGTTGATCCACTTTTTGGCAGAAAGACTTGGCCGCCCCGGCTTTCCAAGTCGAAAAGAGCTGTACTTAGACGAGACATTAGGGTTATAGGTTCATGACCAATGAAGCTTCCTTGTATCATTTTCATGGGTGTCTTAGCCTCTCTCTCAGCATAGTCGTCATGCAAAACTTCTTCGATGAGAGCCAGAGATAACACGTCAGACTTAATACCGCCAAAGTGGCTTAGGGTATCCTCGATGGGTAGCCGGTGAAGTTCTTCAGGGAGTTTGTTCGGGTAGTGTATACGAAGATAGCTTTCAAAGCCTTCTGCTAGCAGTGCCTTCGAATAAGCGTACAGGAGATCATCCCAATTACGGCAGACCGCTTCGACCGGTGAAGAGCTGCCTCCAAGCAGACCGTAGACCGCACGTTCATACTCCGACGCTCGTGGATTCTTTGAAGCCATAATGCAAGTCCGCCGCCAAAGGGCATGATTGAATATCTCTTGTGCAGAGAGTCCTCGTTCCCCGGCGGTAGTTGCCAAACCAAAGCTGAGTGAACGCCAATTTTCGTGGCGATCCGCGCACCACTCTCGCACTTCACTGAGAGGCCGGCCTCGTCGTAACATTTCCCAACAGGTCAACCACAACGACTGTTCATAGGATTCGTCGCTCGCATCGAGCTGTAGTCCTTCACGAAACTTGGAATCTGGATCCAGAGTCGATACAATCTGACGACCCTTCGATGGGTCGGGGACAAGAGGTCCCTCTGGCTCTGAGCTAGATATCGCCCAAGGCCTCAATCTTTTCTCGCCCTTGATCCGTTCTCGGGTATCCAGTAGTCCATGTGACCATGTACCTGAATTCCGTCCAGCCCGCTCTTCCAATTGCTCCACCATAATGGCGAGATCATTGCCAGTGTGTTCGGCCGTGGATTCCAGCCATTTGGTAATGAGGTACCGTTCTTTTGCCAACGAGTTTTGCGCCAAAAAATCATCCCACAAATCTTGACCGCCTGAGGATTTGTCTATCGAGGCATTTGTGAGGTTTTGGAAATCCCCTCTCGTGTGGTAATAAAAAGCATCACCACCAAGAATGATTTGCAATAACTCCCAGGTATCAGACTCTTGCTGCCAGCGCTCCAGGTCTTTGACTGCCGAAGTCTTGGGGAATTTCCGGTCGATCTCTTCTGCATCTTTGCTCCTGTCCAACTGGGTGTTCTGAAGATTACGAGCGCGATGAGTCCAGATGTCCCGAGCTCGCTGCGAACGTTCGGGACCGCCCCTTTTTTTAAGATCCTCCACTGCCTGCTCGGCAATCTTCTTGTATTCATCAAGTAGGCCAAGGGCGATGGCTCTGTTTTCGCCTTGCTGCCGTCGCTCGTTCCATTTGTCAAGCTTTTCAGCAAAGTGCTCGACTTCCCTCCCAATACGTTCGGCCATATTCATGACAGGACGTAGGTCTTCGTGGACGTTGCCGACAGTAGGACTAAGAGGATGTTGTAGACCGGTGGAAGCTGTCGAGAAGTTTGCAGGCTGGCGGTAGTTCTTTCGAAAATCAGTCAGAGACTCGGATTCCCGTAGACTACGCGGAACTACGTACACTTGAGTTTTTTAAGCCATTGGGCGCGCCGGAGAATGCTTTCGAGGCCGACGGCAAAGCTCCCCACGGGTTCGGTTGTGACTGGCGCGTGATTGGAGCCATGTTGGAAGTTTCGGAGACGGCGCGTAGCAAAGCAAGTGAGGCTACTGCGTATCACCGGACTGCAGGGCCATCGTACGGCTATCTGCTCGTGAAAGTCGAGCTGGATTCCGCGCCCTGGCGCGCCTCCTGCTCGACCCGGAGTTGACCCGCATTCACGTGACCGTGCGTCTGGTGCCCCGGACATGACCACTCGCATCGCACAGCAACATTTTTCAAACTTCATGTCTTTAACTAGGCAATCATTAGAGTCTCGGTACAAACTAATCAATGTTTGCACAGGTCCATGTGGCCTCTCAGCGCGCTCAAGATTGCCTTAGAATAATTACGCCTTTTGTTCACCTTGCTCGACTTCACAGCATGAGGGCATAGACGGAAAAACTGGTGTTACATATCTATCTACGTACAGGACAGGACGCGCACCATCCTCAAGCACCCTGAGCTCGTTGTTTCATCTTCAATCTGTTCATCACATAAGCCTCAGGGACTCATTCGAGCCGTTAGCTGTATTTACCTAAGGAGAGATGCCTTCGGACAGCTGACCGTCTGGGCGTTCTCCCCGTTCTTCTCGTAGAAGGAGTTGCAGCACTCGTACAGAGCATCAATCTAGGAAAGTTTAGATTAAAAAGAGACGATCAGGGCGTTCTAAAGGGTTTCACCTCTCTCTGGCATTTCTCTTCTTTGTAGTTATTCTTTTGGATACAGTCTGGTACTCTGGTCAGACAACGCCAGACTCGGGCAAAATCGCAAATCGCACCTTGTATTGCACATGCACGGGGATGGCACGGAGGATCTGTACCCAGATCTTCTTCTAAACCCTACAGATGGGATGGTTTAGAAAATTACCGTTGTACTGGAGAGAGAATTTACCATGATCCACGAGTCGATTGGTGAAGAGCTAGATCGCAGATCAAGCAGCGGCCTGGTTCTCGAGACAGCGAATAAAGGAAATCTGATCGTCCAGTGACCCTTATAATGTTAACATTGTTATTACATCAGGTGGTGTTGACGGACTTTGCAGTGAGAAACTTTGTGCCGTCACTTTACCCTTGAGGCCGCCCAAATCACATTTCACCCCCCTCCTCGATTCTTCCGCCTTCCACCTTCCACCTCCACAACCTTCCATATTTGCGCGCCCACTTGTTGATACCTTCATATCTATCGAGGGCCTTTGCCACTCCACAATATTTCTGTTTCCTTCCACAACAGCTTGCTTACTTCAAGAATGTGCGTTAGTCCTCTTGAAGGTGAAGGTTAGAGGGGTTTTCAAAGGCGCTTAGAGTGATAAACTTGCGGGAAAGTCTCAAATCTTCCTATCGCGTCTTTGAAACCCTCTTTGGCCTTTCGCCTTACCCTTTTCTAGCTCCCACAACTGACTCTTCAAAGCAGCGATCCGACTTTCAGCCTTGCGCTTCCAAGTCTTTTGGCTGGTTCTGCTTCTACTTCTACGGAGCCTCAAATCTCCCGCGCAATCATGTCCGAAGGCGGATCTCCACCTCCCGGCAAGCCGGACGACGTGCCACCTCCTGCTGAACACTTGAACATCAAAGTCACAGACAACAACAATGAGGTGTTCTTCAAAATCAAGCGAACAACCCAGCTGAAGAAGTTGATGGACGCTTTCTGCGAGCGACAAGGAAAGCGGCCGGACACTGTTCGCTTTCTCTTCGACGGGCAACGCGTCAATCCTACAGACAATCCTGAATCAGTGAGTCATTCCCAAGAACAATGCACGAAGCTCGAATGAGTGTCGTTCAGCAACATCGACCTCCAAGCGTCCGGGGGTTCAGGAGCGTGCAGCTCATCCACCAAAATTTTCTGATAATTTCTGACCTCTGCTAACTTGTGGTCAGCTCGAAATGCAAGACGGAGACACTCTAGAGGTCCATGCAGAACAGATCGGCGGTTGTTCATAAATACTTGCCCGAATTGTTTTCGCCATGATGCCTCGGTCGAAACGGGGTTTGCTCGCGATGCTTTTGCGGCGGATATTCTAGAGGGCAAAGCGTGGTTTTGACTTTATAACGGAATTCGGGGTCACAGCATCATCGGCGCACATGGCGTCATTGATTCTGTTGTCTCTGGAATCGACATAACCTGGAGTGGGACAACGCTGGAGGACGAGTGTGCTGCGAACCAATTCTTTTAATGCATAACAAGGAATATTTCGACGATGCATTCGTTTCCATGTACTCATTCCACCATGAATGACGAGACACTGCTGCCCTGATACTTGCACACTATACAGATACTTGAACAACTTTTTCAAAAACTTCTTTCCACCTCTTTGCTCATCGAAAAAGAATGCGTCAAACCAGCTCCATGACTTTCTACAAAACATGCCCAACGCTTGCCTGACAATGATGTGTACCAGAGATCCAGCCAAAAAGAGACTACCATGCACGATTCAAACACGTATAACTAAACGCTTTCCCAAAACTTTGTTAGACGTAAATGTTGCCTTAAAGCCGAATCTTGAACCTAGAAAATCCCCACCTTAACTTTCCCAGACAGCCATTTTGGCTCTCTCCGCCGCCTCTTGCTTCCTTACCGCCTCAGTTTTTTCCTTCTCCAACCTCTTCTTCTCCTTTTCCCTGACTGCACGATCATACTCCCTTTGCTCCTCCGTCCTCTTCGGGGCCTTCACCCCAAGGCCAGCCGCTATCATCCGCGACGCCGTTGCCGTAGACGTCTCCGGCCTCCTCTCTCCCCGAGCAGGGGAAGCCCCTTCTCTCACGCTGCTTCCATTTGAGGCGGCAGAAAGGGACGAATATGGGAGTGAGGAGAGCTGGTTTTGAGCTGGGACGGAGAAAGACGGCGATGATGGTGTGGGCGGTGGTGCGGATGGGTAGCTGGCTGTCGAGGGGCGTGAAGTTGGGTTGCTGGTGACTGCAGCGTCGGTCTCGGTCTCTGTATCTGAAGAATCGGAGGAAGTGTCACCGTCGTCGTCTTCCCAGGACTCGGCAACGGCTGCTGTGGGTTTCTTCTTGAGAGATTGAGTGGATTGAGTGGATTGAGTGGATTGAGTGGATTGAGTGGATTGAGTGGATTGAGTGGATTGAGTGGATTGAGTGGATTGAGTGGATTGAGTGGATTGAGTGGATTGAGTGGATTGAGTGGATTGAGAGGAAGTCTGGAGTGAGAGTTTTTTGAGGGGTTGAGAGAGAGCTGAGGTATCTATGATTTTATATTAGCAAATTCATGGAAGCATCAGGGAGGACGACATATGGGAGCAGGGAGTATACCTTGGCCTACTTCAGCCATCCTAGCAATGTATATAATTTATACAGAGGGACGATGCCAGATTAATAACGAAAACAAGGCTTTTGTCTAATCACAGTCGTTAAATTCCGTCTCTGTACTGTGCGGAGACAGTACTCACCACAGCGAGCGTTTCTAGAAAGAAGAAACTACCTGACCCGACCACGCTAAATTCTCGGCCGATTATCGGATTTAAAAAACTAATCTGACTATAACAATTTTAGCCGACCACTAGAAGTATAATTAGATAGATATTTGTATCGCCGTCAAATATTTTTTAGTTATCTAATTTTTTCAATTTAAGACGATTTTATAAAAAAAAAAAATTTTGCCGAATATATTTAGAATATATTAAAAACGTGTTGTATATATTTTCAAAAATCTTTTGTATTATTTTCAAAATATTCAATATCAATTTTTTGATATAAAGAATTATAAAGTTATTAATAATACTATAATTACTTAAAAAGATTTGTAAATTGTTGAAAAACACTATATAAACAAAAAAAAAAATAGAGAAAAAAAAATATAAAAATTGTTTTTAAATATATATATAAATAGTTGTTAACGTGTTCACAACAAAAATTTATATATTTGATAATTATTACTATTAATAGAGATAATTTTTTGAAAACACAAATTATTGAGTATTATTTTGAGTTTTTTAATTTCTCACGAAATTATTTAGAGAGATATATATATTGTGTTAATACACAAACAAATTCAAAATTTTATTTTTATAATATTTGTTAATTATAAAATATTTGTATATTATTATCAACAAATTATTAATATTTTCTAGATATAATACTTAAAATACAAAATTTATTCTACAAAAAAAATTATTTTTTGTTTTTTCAATAATATTAAATATAAAAGAATTATCTATTAATACTCAAAAATAAAATATTGTCAATATTTTAATTCTCGATTTTTTTTTTTTAATTATATAGATATTGTTATAGTTTGATTTATTATACAAAAACTCTCAAATAATATTTAAATCGAAAATTCTAATATTTTGATTAAAAAAATAAATATATAAAATAAATATTTTTATAATATATTTGAAATATTTTAAATTTAATTTATTGTTAAAATAAAATATATAAAGTTTTGATAAAATTATTCAAAAATTTCAAAATTTGCGATTTATAAATATCAATTTATTTATCAATTATACAAAAAAATACTAAAATTATAAATAAATTAAAGTTTTATTATTATATTATTAATATATTTGCAAAACAATTAACAATATATTTTGATTCTATATTGTTTGTATTAATTTAAATTATAAAAATCGCAAAAATTATTTCTTTAAATTTCTTTATTTTTTATATAATTTTAATATAAATTATTTGCGATTTTTTTTTAGATTAGAAATATAAAATTTGTTTTTTTTTTAATATTTTATAATAGAACAAATAATTTGTCGAAAAAATAATTATAATAAATTTTTATCAATATATTATAAATTTTTTAATAATATTATAAAACAAAATATATTTACAAAGCAAAGCAAAGTTTATAATATTTAATAAACAAAATTATTGCGAAATTGTTTATAATACAATTTTATCTCAACACAATTAATATATTTCTTTTTTATTTTATATTATTTATAGTATTTATAATTATTTTTTATTATTATTTAATAAAAGTCTTGAAAAATTTAAACAAAAAATCGAAATATTATTACAACAAATAAAATTTTTAAATTTAAAATTTTGTAAAAACTTTGCAATATATTAAGAACAAATTAATAATATTTTATAGTGGTATTTTTTATAAATTCTAAAATAAAAAAATTAG